>JAMZEH010000018.1:10967500-11152500 GCA_024699665.1 Ostrea denselamellosa
AGCGTGATCCCTGTAGTCTCAGACCAGTAATTCTAATGATTTGTAGGATCAGAACGTCTAAAAACGTGACCCCTGTAGTCTCAGACCGGTAAATCTAAAGCTTTGTAGGATCAGACCGTTAAAACGTGATCCCTGTAGTCTTAGATTGGTAAGTCTAATGATTTTTGGGATCAAACCGTCAAAACGTGATCCCTTTAGTTTCAGACCGGTAAATCTAATGATTTGTAGGATCAGAACGTTAAAACGTGATCCCTGTAGTCTTAGACCGGTAAGTCTAATGACTTTAGGATCAAAGCGTGATCCCTGTAGTCTCAGACCGGTAAATCTAAAGCTTTGTAGGATCAGACCGTTAAAACGTGATCCCTGTAGTCTTAGACTGGTAAGTCTAATGATTTTTAGGATCAAACCGTCAAAACGTGATCCCTTTAGTTTCAGACCGGTAAATCTAATGATTTGTAGGATCAGAACGTTAAAACGTGATCCCTGTAGTCTTAGACCGGTAAGTCTAATGACTTTAGGATCAAACCGTCAAAACGTGATCCCTGTAGTCTCAGACCGGTAAATCTAAAGCTTTGTAGGATCAGATCGTTAAAACGTGATCCCTGTAGTCTTAGACTGGTAAGTCTAATGATTTTTAGGATCAAACCGTCAAAACGTGATCCCTTTAGTTTCAGACCGGTAAATCTAATGATTTGTAGGATCAGACCGTTAAAACGTGATCCCTGTAGTCTTAGACTGGTAAGTCTAATGACTTTAGGATCAAACCGTCAAAACGTGATCCCTTTAGTTTCAGACCGGTAAATCTAATGATTTGTAGGATCAGAACGTTTAAAAACGTGATCCCTGTAGTCTCAGACCGGTAAATCTAATGATTTGTAGGAACATAGAAGGACCAGATTGGTATATCGTTTTCCTGATAGAATCAGAATTTAAGTATAATTTTTGAAGGGTAAGACACAGTAGGTATAGGTTCAGACCCAGACAAAAGCCGGTGAATCGCAATATCTGTGGAATGAGACCAGTAAATTGAATTCTCTGTAGGATAAGACAGGTAAAGCGCGTTTGGTATAGATTCAGACCCAGACGGAGACCGGTATAACGAAAGATTTATTTCTTATATTAAATGACAAAATTTAGAAAATGATTTATCGTATTTCATTGAGTTGTACAATGTTCCAACATTAGGAGAACCAGTGGATGTGCCCACAATAAGAAATTTAAATTATGTTCAAGTTCTTAGTATGTATATCAAAACATTACGTGTATATATTAATATATATATATATATATATATATATATATATATATATATATATATATATATATTATTTACTTAAAGAATGTATTCATTGTAGTACAGTGTCGATTACCAGGCCTTTTAAAAGTCTTAATTTGTATTTAAGCGAATACACTTCACCATCAGTAATCCAATTTTATGTTTAACTTCTGACATTCATACGCAGCACAAATTTTTATCTTAATTTTCACACATGGTGAGTGTATATATAATATCATTATTCTAATAATAATATAATATATACATTTTATGAATATTTTTATCCGTCATATATGAAACAGTTGATAAACGAATTGTACATGTTCTTGTGTCAGACTGACCATGGCTTTCAGGATTCATGTAACGAAGGTATAAACAAGTCACAAGATATTTCATGAATGACTGCTTCAAACCCAAGAATTCCGCCCACTATTCTTCACAATGCCTGCTTTTAAAAATTGTATTTTTTGTGGTGAATATTGAAATTACTCATTCCATTCGTTTCGCATTATGGAATAAGTACATAAAGTTCTGTGAAGGAGATTTCTTGCGGTCAAGTGGATTTACATGAATATCATTAAAGATAATTAATGGGGCATCTATAATTTTCATTGGTTGAATTGTTTTTTGATTTCATGTTCGAGTTTCTTTCACTTGTTGACCACAGATTTCAAATAACAATGATCAATTTGTCTTCTGACTTCAATGATCATATTTCTCAGGAAAATTCAGCAGCAAACACAACGTTAATATAAATTATGTAATTAACATGCCTGTCAAAACGGTTTCAAATCACTTCTTTGTTTGGCTGTTTCAAATGCAACTGGCTTATAAATACTAGTTATGGAAGTTCAGTAAAGAAAGTATATGTGTGAAATTTAGATCAGTTAAGCACTCTGAATACTATTTTGAATATTATTTAGCATAAATCTAATATGAAAAATTTTTAATTGGGGAAATTATGAAGTCCGTGTCCGTATTTGCCCTTCTCTTAATTTTGTATTTTTATAGGATTTTTGAGATTGATCACGTTTCGTTATCTGCACTTTTTCATTTGTATGATCATTTAATATCATGTTTACTCTTTTGAAAAATGAAATGCTGTTTTCAGTTCAGAAGGATATAGTGCTTTGGAATACTCGAATGCAATAGATTTCATAATTGTCGGATTTGTATTGAGCTTTATCTTAAAATTCCATAATGTCATGACATGAACATACGTCTATTTTTTGCTGTCACTGTAGGGTATGGTACAAGCGGCTGTGTACATAAGAGACAAGCTGAAAGAGGACAGCTTACTGACCAAAGCTTTCAGCAAGGTATTATTTACAGTAATGGACTTTCATTAATTACAGTAATAAAGTGTCAGTAATGATTACAGTAATAAAGTGGCAGTAATGATTACAGTAATAAAGTGGCAGTAATGATTACAGTAATAAAGTGGCGGTAATGATTACAGTAATAATGTGGCAGCAATAATTACAATAATGTTGGACCTTTGATTCTTACAGTAATGATGCGGCGGTAAAAATTACAGTACTCGTGGACTTGTAATGAATACAGTTCTGATGGATTTGTTTTTAATTACAGAAATGATAGACTTGTAACAATTACAGTAATAAAGTGTCAGTAATGATTACAGTAATAAAGTGTCAGTAATGATTACAGTAATAAAGTGTCAGTAATGATTACAGTAATAAAGTGTCAGTAATGATTACAGTAATAAAGTGTCAGTAATGATTACAGTAATAAAGTGTCAGTAATGATTACAGTAATAAAGTGTCAGTAATGATTACAGTAATAATGTGGCAGTAATGATTACAGTAATAATGTGGCAGTAATGATTACAGTAATAATGTGGCAGTAATGATTACAGTAATAATGTGGCAGTAATGATTACAGTAATAATGTGGCAGTAATGTTTATAGTAATAATGTGGCAGTAATGATTACAGTTATAAAGTGGCAGTTATGATTACAATAATAGTAATGACTTGTTAGTAATACAGTGGTGACGTAGTGATATTTACAGTTATGAGGCAGTAATAATTAGTTATTACGAAATGGTAACGATTACAGTAATGACATGTTGATAATAATTACCGTAATGACTTAATGCTGTAATAGTAATTATGATAATATACAAATTGTAATAATTACAGTAATATTTTGATGTTTTAGCAAATGTTTTGTACAGAATGGTTTGTCAATATAAAGCAATTGTAATTTATTGGAGATGTCATGTGGATTTATTTTCTAACTTTTTGTTATAGTATTGATGATAAATGGATACAATGCAGTTCGGCATCAGTGACAATATTGAGTCATTACATAGGCTATGACAGGAATGCTTTAATAGCATGTTTTGATTACAACACTAGAATAAGTGCTACAAAGAGTCACCAGAAATGTGAAATGTGAAAATATTCTTTGGCTTATAATATACATATCATCAGGATTTGATGGTTGATTTCAGGATGGTGTGGATGAGACTTATGACCTTGTGTCTGTGGGTCATTCACTAGGAGCTGGCACTGCCGCTATCCTCGCCATTCTGTTGAGACAGGAATTTCCAAATTTACATTGCTATGCTTTCTCGCCCCCTGGTGGACTTTTGAGGTAGGACTAGAGCGATTGACGATTACTTGTAAATCTCTCTCAGTAAACATGTATGTATTTTATTAGCATGTTGTTTTGCTATCTTTCAGTGAGGCCTGTGTGCAGGAAACCAAGTCTTTTATCACCTCAGTTGTAGTGGGCAAGGATGTTGTACCGCGGTAAGAATATTGAGCACCTATTGAAGAAATGGGTACAAATGAAATTAATTCGATAAGAGACCAATTTAATTTTGCCGTCGGAATGTGTAAATCAAAATGAAAAGACATAAACTATATATATATATATATATATATATATATATATATATATATATATATGTGTGTGTGTGTGTGTGTGTGGATAGATAGATAGATATATTAAACTTCGGTATCTCGAAAACCATGGATTTGTCAAAGTGATTTGGAAGTCCCAACGACTTATTCTTTAAGTATTTTGCCTTGATATCTCAAATATTCGGATATCTCGAATTTTTCTCGGTCCCATTGAGTTCGAGATAACGAGGTTGGACTGTATATATAATTTGTACTTAACTTTGTACCAAACTTGTACCATGATAAATTTCTAATTGTTTCATATAAGCTATATTTAGTAAGTAGACATACTTCATATTTTTCTACAGGATTGGCTTGTCTCAATTGGAAGTACTGAGAACTGATTTAATAAACGTTATTAAGAACAGCAAAGAACCAAAGGTAAGGCACATTATGAAACCTATCACTTTCATCAAGATGTTTTATGGTGACGTCTCCATATGAGTGAACAATTCTCAAGCGGGACGTTAAACAATATATAATCAATCAATCATATACTATTCGAAATTTGATAAGGATCATAGATATTTTTCTGTTTAAAAAATTAATAACTGCATAACTGGCAATATTGTGTCCAAGTGAAATCAAAAACGTCTTCAACAAACTTGCACGTGCATTTCTTGCCATGGGAATTACGTTTCTCATCACAGTTTATGCTTTTGCTACCATTGCACAATTTTCACGCAGGCATCGTTGTCTGATTCTTTCTAAAATTTCAAACTCACTTGAGTGTTTACAGTACGTTTATCAACACAATGCCCCCTCAACGTGTAAGGCGTCGCCTGACGACAGAACAACAGGGCAGATGTATTGGAATGCTTGACGCTGGCTATTCACAACGTGACGTTGCAAATGAACTAAACGTCAGCCAGAGCGTTGTAAACAGGTCTGGAATCGACAGCACACTTTTGGTACAGCAGCATACCGACATGGAGGTGGTCATCAGAGGTCGACAACCCAACGCCAAGACCATTTTGTGGCTCTTCAGGCACGACGCCATCCCTTCTGGACAGCAACCAGCCTACGTAACGATATCCTGAACGCCTCGGGGGTGAATGTGTCCACTCAGACGATACGGAATCGGCTTCACAATGCAGGTCTCAACTCGAGAAGGGCGCATGCGTTCGAGCCCCTCTGACTGTTCGACACTGGCGGGATCGACTTAACTGGGCTGAAGATAATGTTACTTTGGCACAGAACGATTGGGTTCCAGTTCTGTTTACCGATGAGTCCAGATATTGTTTGGACTTTACAGACAGGAGGCACCGAGTGTGGTGACGACAACGTGAACGTTTCCTTGATGCCAACATCAGTTAATATGACCGTTATGGTGGTGGTTTCATCATGGTTTGGGGTGGAATCAGCAGGGATGGAAGAACAGATCTTCATGTCCTGGAGAGAGGAACAATGACGGAGGTGCGGTACCGGGATGAGATCCTCGATGTTTACGTCAGACCCTATGCTGGTGCTGTTAGCCCCGAGCTCATCCTGATGGATGATAACGCCCATCCTCATCACGCCAGGGTGGTGGAGCAGTACCTTCAGCAGGAGACAATTGTCCGTATAGACTGGCCAGTGCGCTCGCTGGACTTAAACCCGATTGAGCATGTATGGAACATGCTGCAGGTTGCTCTTTCACGCTGTAGAGCACAACCCACGACTTTGGCAGAGCTCGGAAACGCCCTCGTGGAAGAGTAGAACAACCTTCCCATTGGAAACATCCGGGTGCTTATTGACAGCATGGCTCGACGTTATCAAGTCCTCATTGACGCAAGGGAAGGCCATACCCGGTATTGACACTTCATCGACTAAGTGTAATGATGGACTATCTCCCAAAACTGTGTAATTCTTTCTCAGGTTTGCTGTTAACTTTTTATAATGAAATGCCTTTTGGTGTTGTTATCAGATTTTCAAGCATTCAGTATTGATAAAAGTTCATGCCGTTCATGAATTTTCATTCATAACTTGAGTAAACACGTTTCTGAGTCAAATTTATGTCTTTTGCTATGTTAATGGTAAATTAACACATATAACCGAGTGATCCTTATCATATTTTGAGTAGTATATATTTTATTATTATTATGTACATTTAGTGAATTTGTATGTTATCCTGCCCGTTTTTGTATCAACCTTTGATGTGCAAATTTTCTTGAGTATAATAACTCATGAACGAATTAATTGCATGCCCCCAGATAGTGAATCCTGCTTTTTGTAGAATGAGCTGATTTCGGTCCTGATGACGTATGCCTTATCTCATTTTTCTTGTGTTCACATGGAAACTATTTGCACGGGAGATGGAATTTGTTGTGGGGTTCATGTCACAAGACTCGTTTACTTTTTGCATCAAAGTCAGGTGAAAAGCAGTAGACTTTGAAAAAAGAGCACTTTATTTTGTTTTGATGAGTCACTTAATATGAATTATGATTAATTACATTGTATTTTAATGGTATTCCATTAAAGTTCAGAAAGAATGATTAAATTGGCATAAAATATGTCATAATAACTGTAAAAACTCCATGTGTATACATATTTACAAGCTTTTTACAAGGAAGGTAATCATTTGAACTTGTTTTATTCATTCTTGGCATAATTTAACCTTTTCTTCTGCGACAGGCATGTGGTCGGTATTAAGAGTACTGAAAAACCCAAAAGCATATCTTGAAAGAAGTTTGTAATTCTCTATTCGGTAGTAAGAAAGAAAGATGATGTAGTTAAAGTGTATGCCAATTTTGATAGACTTTGAGTTTGCTAATACAATCTGTCATTGAATCAAATGCTGCCTGACATGTGTCATAACAAATGTTAGGTCGTTCTTTACACACTGATTTTGACTGTGGATTGCTCCGTTTACCTGATCAAGATATGGGGCTCACGACGGGTGTAACCAGTCGACAGGGGATGCTTATTCTTCTTCGGCACCTGATCCCACCTCTGGTATATACATGGGTCCATGTTTGCCCAACTTTTAATTTTTTACCTTTTCTATACATGAGAAGTTAACAATACCTCCGAGGTAGAAGGGTCTCTCTTATAACATATAATTGGACGTTACCGTCCGTTCCTGTGTAATTTTTGTTTTCCTGGCTGTGAAATTTGGTAGTGATTCTTGGGCTTCGCGGAGATGATGTAGAATTTTTCAATCGCTGAATGAAACAAAGGTACAGTTTGCTTGTGTTAAATACAGATAAACACCCACACAATAGAAAATCTTCATTCCACCTAGACTCAAAATATAGACCGTCACCCAGCATATGAAAATATCCTCCGAATTTCAGTTTGTGCAAAAAGCCAGTTAAAACTCTTGTCGGAAATTAGAAAGTCGAGGGGGATAATGTGAACACAAAAATTGCTCTTCAAAGTGGGTTTTTAACCTGTGGATGATTGTCTACATTTTTTTCATAGATGTAACTCATATTATGTTCATAAAATTTTAGATATATTTTACTTGAAAAAGTGTCGTAATAAATAATTCAGTATGTGGGTTAACTATTTTCTGCAGAATTACTCAGTTTGATTTGGATTTTTAACACAGTGGAAGATCATAGCTAGAGGTGTGTGTTGTGGAAATTCTGAAGCCAGGAGAATGAATTTAGATGAAGTCCGGATTGAAATGGAGCGGGACATCCGGGCACATCCTTCAGATGACGGCATAGCTCTGTCTGCCCACACACCTTTATATCCACCGGGAAAGATCATACATATTGTCAGAAGTCATCCATCAGGAAAACGGTGGGTTTCAATGCCATCTGTAAAAAAACGGTGGGTTTCAATGCCATCTGTAAAAAACAGTGGGTTTCAATGTCATCTGTAAAAAACGGTGTGTTTCAATGCCATCTGTAAAAAACGGTGGATTTCAATGCCATCTGTAGAAAATGGTGAGTTTTGGTTTCCTCTGCAATCACTTTGCAACCAAAAGATTCCAGACTCGATCCCCTTTGGTGGAACGTACATAACCCCAGTCACTCTACTACACCAAATAACACTAGCACACGTCTAATGGATAAGAAAAAAAAAATCACTTCGTTTGTTGCATTTTTCATCCGTTTGTCATTATGTAGATATACTTCTTAGCACACAAAATCCGTTTTATCGGGTGGAAAGTTTTGAGTATGTTAAAAAGGAACGAATTACATTGGAGAAAGGTGTTCACTTTGTGTAATGATTAGACTTGAAGTAGCAAATAAATGTTGGTATTTGGTACCTCTTGACCGTGAATGAGTTTACAAAATAAGAAATTTCGTTCATTTCTACTACCTCTTTGCAATTATGCATCCATAATGAGATAACAATTTCCTGAAAATATGAATTACTGAATATCTATTTTTGTAAATCTGTTTCTTCGCCATTATGAATAAACAAAGCTAAAACGTGTGTATATGTGTACATGACAGTAGTAATTTATAAATGTTTCAGGGATGGGCATTAAATGTTATTTATACCTAGTTGTTGAGTGGTTATGTTTTCATTTTCGATGTTAATTCCTGCCAGATGTCACAGTCCCGTGCCCTTAGACTTTGGTGATTAATTTTTGACCTTGGACAAGAAAATGTTCGGTAGAAAAGTAATTGATGACACTGTTTATATATGTTTTTAATTTGGGCTAGTACTTATAGCAAAATCAGAAAACAACTGAAATATATGAATTTTTTAAAAAAAACATTTGCACGTTTTTCCAAAGAACGGAATTTTACGTATATTTGAAATTAACCTCGAAAATAAAAAGGAAAATGGGATTGACGTAATATTTAAAAAATTCGTATGTATACACTGAAAATTAAGAGTTATTGTGCTTTCTTTCTTATTTATCTCTGGATAAATAAACGTGCACACTTTCTTAAAACCAAGTTATATTCATTTCATACATTAAGGTAGTGATATAATTTTTGTTGTTGTTGCATAATGTTTTGTTGATTTAGAACCAAACAATTTTATTCCAGATACATACGATATAGCAATATTATGTACGTATAATGGTACATTTTTTTTTTACGATTTTAGGAAGTCTTTCCGCTGCTGTCAGACTCATCAGCCCGTTTATCAAGCTATCTGGGCAAGCAACGATTCATTCGATGAAGTTTTGGTATCTCCTTCCATGATCAATGACCACATGCCTGACTATGTCTTAGAAGCCTTAGAAAACGTATGTTTGAGTTTTCTTTACTCTTCTACCTAATCAATGTATACAGAATTTAGTAGAAATATTGGAAACACGACGTATATTAGCAAATATTCAATCAATAAATCAATGAATTGGGCTTTAGAATCAAAATTATTTATAGACTATTGACTGAATATTGGGAAATACATCCGCCGAAGGTCGTTGTGCGGTAAAGTGGACCGAACTCACGAAGGCTATTTCCGCGCAATGTCCAAGGGCAGCATATTTATCGATATTTATATATATTTCATTCTTCATTATCGTTTGCAAAGTTAACAGAAACATCAGTCATATAAGCTGATGTGATGACAGAATTGAGTTAAGTTACCTCTGGTCATATACAATGCGGGATTTTATGCCGTAGTAAAATCCAGGTAAACTCAATAGATAACACACTGCTTTACACATCCTTATAACGTTTGAGAAATCCTATCATATTGATAATATTTACATTCATTTTTGTATATTTACATTTGCCAATGTTTTTTCTTATATGACACCACTAACAAAATTGACATTCAATTTTCCATAACATGAAGACAGTCACGTGATTAGACTTGTTTTCTTGCGTATGAATACAGTCACCGCTTCAAAAGTATTTGAGTCAATTGTGTTAGGTACCTTCACCTATCTTGACATCATACGGAAACAAAATAAATAAAACGCATCAGAATATTTACAGGGAATTTATTTTGTAAATAGAATTTCATTAATGAATAAAACAGAAACATTCACCATACCGTTCAGTTGTTTTATCCTTTAAAAATACCGTCTGCAACTAAAAGTGCAACTTCTGAAGTATGAGAATTCATACGATGTCTTTGATATTTACATTATGGCAGTCAAATTAGATTGACTTTATGATGGTGGTAACCTGTTGTTTCCGGGCAATAGCCGTCACCGCCATGACCGAGGATGGTTTCGAGCTCGAAATATACTGTTCAAGTCAGGGCACCGCTGGGAGTCTTTTTTTAAATCCTACAACAGAAATTTCTAGATTGAACGAAAAGTCTCTTTCAGTTTGTGTTTATCTTCTCTTGCACACCCTGGAAGTAAAAAAAATAAAATACAACGTACCTTTATTTCGTCTAAATCTGTCGTTATAATGCTACAACCACGAGTCCTAACGATGAACATGCCGTTGCTCCCTTCCAAAAACATGACGTAGAACTTAACATCAACTTGATTCAATATTATCCTTCATCATATCTCTTAGATCCTCTGAATTTCTGTCAAAATCTATGTTTAGCAAATGCGTTTACAAATTTAAATAAGGTAGGAGACCGCCACCGTTTCTCCATCACCGATTGACCGGATGTAGTTACTCCGCGCTTCTTGTTTTCAATGGAGTTAACTTGACCCATTAATTATCTTATTTTACACCTCTTTCATCTTTTTTAATCCTTCTAACATAAGTATTTATATTTCATATTCTCCTAGATATTGTTCCCAATTATTTATTCGATCAAACTTTTAACGAAATATATCTTGTGTTGTACGATCGTCTGTCTACACAAGTATGGAAGCTTGATGATAACACAAATCGAAACAGAAATATATTGATTTATTAAATATTGTTTAACGTCTCGCTTGAGAATCTTTCACTCATATGGAGACGTTACCATTGCCGGTCAAGGGCTGCAAATTTAGGGATATGCTCGGCGCTTATGGCCTTTGAGCAGAGAGGTATCTTTTACGTGCCATACCTGCTGTGACACAGGGCCTCGGTTTTTGCGGTCTCATCCGAAGGACCGCCCCATTTAGTCGCCTCTTACGACAAGCAAGGGGTACTGAGGATCTATTCTAACAACCCGGATCCCCACGGGGTGAAACAGAAATATAAAGATAAGAAGTAAGATATCATTTTTTGAGTGTTATTTCGATATGACATGAAGTTGATACGTGATCAAATCTACTATAGGATTTGATTATGTGACCAACTTCATATCATATCCCAATAACACTTTAAAAATGTATCTTATTTCTTAATTGAAGCTAAAATCCATCCCCAGCTCCAGTTCAATTCAAATAAAAATTTATCGATTTTTTTAAAGTTCAATCTTTGTCTCTTTCGAGGTCATATCTCATTTAATGAAACCTTACTCTTTGGTAGTAATATTTAATTATGTTTATAATAAAATATAATGTTCCAAGCTCCAGAGAGTCTAATTTGCAGTAGGAAATATGATTATTTTTTTTCCGTTATCAAATACAAAATGCCCAACTACACCAAGTGATATAGAATGAAATGTTAGTTTAAACAGTCGTTAATTATAACCCAAGGTCATTTAACCCAAGGTTATTTAGTGCGTGGACAGAAGAGCAACAGCTATATATATATATATATATATATATATATATATGTGTGTGTGTGTGTGGAGAGAGAGATTTCTTTTTTAATTTTTTTTTTTAATTTTACTAAATTTACTGCACACATTTAACATTGGTTATATAAATTTAAATATCCACATATTTGCTATTAGCAGAGACATGGACGTGTTACATAGCATCTTTCTTAACTTTCAGCCCCTCTAATCAGCGAAGAACTCGTCTAGATAAGTGCAGAGCGTACAACATGGAATAATGAGGGCTGTTTCACACTTCTCATAAAAATTTAAATGATGGTTTCATAATGCTCACGAAAATTAAAGCTGAAGTTTTCCATATTCATAAATACACATTGAAAAAAAAATCCTATCTATCTTTCGTTTGATGATGACTTAGGAAGTTGAACTTAGTTCATCTCCCAGTAAAGACTTGCATCTGTGATGTCAAATTCACGAACTCTTCATAAGATAATTCATTTCAGCAAATTAATTTCATGTCTTACTTTTAGTCTTTCTCTGCAAAGAATGCACTTGCTTTTTCAACGTGAATATCAATTACACGGAAATATAATATGAAATATATGAAACATGAATTATTTTCATTTTTGTATTACAAATGCACGTACATTTACGTTGGTATTTTTATGCTTATATATATATATATATATATATATATATATACAAAACTTTAATGTCCACGTATCGAAAACCAGGGGTGTACTTTAACTTTTGAAATGGTGAGTGATGGGGCTTTCATATTTCATACATGTAATCCTTATAACAAAACCTTTTGGTACTAAAGTTTTTAACACTGTGACCTTTCATTATGACGTACTTTTAATAAAATTCACTGAGGTAATATCCTGAATTATTTAAGGTAATGATCGACAAGACCTTTTAATTTGATACCATGATATTTGACCTTGTGACCTGTGAGGTTGACCTAAAATCCAAACGTTCAACCTTGCTTATAACATTTGAATGGTGAGTGATAGAGTTCTCGTTTTTTATATGTACATTCCTTGTGATAAAACCTTTCTTCTTGTACCAATGTTTTTAACCTTGTTCATTTTTTCTTTGTTTCCAGCGGGGACATGGTGTTTCACAAACACATTTTGCTAAGACATCTTGTTTTCGTCCAAACGTTTTTTAATGTAGATTTACTGAATATTTTCCAATCCGCAATGAGAAATCAAAGGGAAAAAAGGGTAATGGAATTGAAATATTTTGTAGGTGTTGATAAATGTTGCTCCTCCAAAACCCGAGAGAATTTTATCGGAAGAGGAGAGATGGGCGTTTTTAGATGAGCGATCACCATCAGGGGATACATTGAAAACGGAAACAACCGAGGAGAAAAATGTTAATATTGAAATGGAAACCCTTCCTAGGTTTCTATACGAAATAACGGACGAGGAAAACTCAATATCAGTAGGTCCAGATGGACAGCTCGTTGTCACTGGCTCAAAGAAGCCGAAGCTGATACTGGATCTAAACAGTAAAGAACCAGTGGAGGCTCCTCTTGCGAGTCCTGATACGTTGTCGGAGAGGTCTAGTGTTCAGAACTCGTTGAGTCAGTCAAGTGATTTAGATAAAGGGAAAGAAAACTTTAGAATGTCTCTACAAAGTCCCCCAACGTTAGAAACAATTCAGCAATCTCCCGAACTAAGAAAAAATGATTTGGTTGAAGAAAGTAAAGTGTTTTCCGAATCTCCTGTAAAACATTGTAACGGAAATGTTGTTAAGACATGTGCAGTCGTAGAGTCTAATACTCCAATATTAAAAGATTATTTGGAGGGACATTCAGACAGTATTCCAGTTCCTCCAACAGACGAGAAAGAGACAGCAACTGTGCTTGCAGTGAGTTATTCAGAACGTCACTCTCCTGAAGAAACACTACAGGCAGAATACGAAGATCCAAACTATTACTATAGCGCGGCAGGGATTGGCTATCCACATGGCTCAGGCGCATACCACCCTCCAGTAGAAGAAACAACACAATCCAACGACGAGGTCGATTCTGAGACTGCCCCATTGATTGCCAATAGCGACTTTAACTTCGTAGAGTCTCCCATTCATCGCATAAAATCTACATGTCAATATCAGGAAACACATGGTGATTCTGATGAAACTTTGAAAACTTCACAATCAGAATCACATTTACAAACTCTGTCGGAAATGTACATAATGAAACGTTCCCAAGAGCAGGGGGACATTGCGCACTTGCAAGACGCTGCAAAAGTTTATCGTTCTGCGAACATGCTGCCTATTCGGGAGTCCTTGGGTTCCACGGGAGAAGACGAGGCGAGTCATTTAATACGTGTCACTTCTGCAGAAGGTCTGAGTGCTCTGACGTCCCCATCTACTGACTCAGAAAAACCTTTATCCTCGGTGCAGTCGGATGACGTGTTCGATCTTCCCCTGGAGGAGAGTGACGTTTGATATTGACCAAGGATTATCTTCTGTACGATGGGTAGTGTTGTTGCACAGTAAACGTATTAATTTTAGCGCAATCAGATTCTAGCGCATTTGGAATTTCCATACATTTCGTAGAGTTTGCATAGACTAATATAAGATGTACATATATAAGCACATGAAGGCTGAAAGAAAAACCCACAAAAAACAAACAAACAAACAAACAAAAAACATAAAAAAAAAACACCCAAAAAAACAAAAAAAAAAAAACAACACAAAAAACCAACCCAAACTATAACTTAAGTACGTTTGCAGTAATTTGTAGGATGTTAAGATTCCATGTTGTGAACATTTCGTATTTAAGAATATACAATATTTCATTTTAACTTTAGATCTGATCAATGTTCAATTCGTTGATAATTTTAGATCGTTTTTAAAAAAAAACAAGTAACTTTATATTGCGTTTAGTATTTTAAAATCAGTGTCCTTAGAACAATTATAATCATGCATACATATCTAAGATTCTATCTCTGTCGTCAAAATGCAGATCTAAATTATGGACAGAAGGCATATCTTCAAATTTACATTTTTAAGAATTCTAATTAGAATTTTTGATAAATATTAAGATGCTTTATCCCAGAATAAATTATTTTTTTTATTTTAAATTCATGAAAAATCTAGTGTTTAGATATGCATTTTTCCATTTTCGTCGACCCAGTCTTGTCAATTGTTATTGAAATTTTATTTATTGAAGACCTGTTGTATTTATTGTGGAGTGAGTGATAATGTTGCAACCTAAGCAGTCAGTAGTTCAGAGGATAAACATATTTTCTGCAAATGTTTTAATACAAGACTATGATATCTACCCATACAGGTAGATTTGTAGAATTAGTTTACGAAACTTGCCTATCAAATTACTTCATTTTAGCAGCAGCACTGCTGATATTTTAATTTGCGCGTAGGTATTATACTTTTTGTAAACATATGTATCATTGGTTTATGACTTATCACATATGTGTTATATCACTTGCCCTGCATTGAAAACTGAACCTATATGATTTATGACCCAGTTTTGTACGTTTTTGTTTGTTTGTTTATTATTTTTGTTGTTGTTACAGGTTGTTATAACCATTACAGGTTGATACTTTCATATCATTTGTAATCGTAATTGCACTGCAATTTTACATGTCATTGTAAGTACTTACTTCCTTTTATATATATGTATACTCTCCCAAGGAATTTATTTTGATAGCAATATTTCCAATTTATCATTGTAGGTGTACTTATTATTTTTTTTTTATTATTATTATTTTTTTCTACGTCTAACCCGTGTTTGCGGTGCAATTTACATTATATTTTTATGGTGCAATCAGATGTTTTCTCGTATTTTTTTTTCCTGCGAAGTTTTGTTTTATTCTCTCTCATTTTATGTACAGTGAGAAAATTTCATATTTGGTATTGAAAATTATTCGTTTAATTTCGTGTTTTATATTACCTTTCAACTGCTTTCATTAAAAATGGATTTGATCAAGGTATTTGTTCTTTTACGGGTCATTGAGTGAAAGTCTGAAGCGATTTTTCTTGATAAGGCTGGAGTAATATGTTTTTCAGTGTATTGTCCACGTGTATCTCTCTCTCTCTCTCTCTCACACACACACACACACACACACACACACACACACACACACACCAATCGAACAACAAACGGGTATATTATTTGAAAACAACCGTTTTTGAATCTTTTCAAAATTTTGAATAATTCAATTATTCCTTCAACACTTCTTGTCTTCCAAGTACATTACTTTGTATAAACGTCTGTAAAAAGTGTAACAGACTTGATGATCTCAGTTTGAATATTCTACCATCTTGACATATGATCAAAATATTTGAACAGATATTGACACGTGACCTTTTTGATATATGAAACATATACATTACAAATTTTGATGCACCAGATGCGCATTTCGACAAATAATGTCTCTTCAGTGATGTTCAAGTCAAAAATGTTGGAAATCCGAAATAAGAACAAACTTGGAGAAGAGCTGAAAGAACCAAAAATACCAAATAGTGGAGCCAAATCCGTCAAAGGATCAGAGCTATGCATGAGGGAGATAATCCTTAATTTTGAAATGAATTTCTTAATTTTATCACAGCAAATTTTTATACGAAATTTATGCTAGTGGTGTAGTACTTAGCAACTGGGATGGTGAATACTCTCGGGGACTAAGAGTCCACCAGCAGAGGCATCGACCCAGTGGTTGTAGTTTAAAACACGGTACAAATTTGATTTTTTGTTCCTGTTTTTCAAATACGATGTGACATCAAACAGTAGAGAAGCAATATATTTTAACCGATTAGTGAGCATTTTTGCGTTGTGATACTCGTTATCGAAAGTAGACTGCATTAAAGTACTCGATATTGCAAAGCAAAATTGTTGAGCAATATGACAGTGACTAAGTGAAGGTATAGATACAAGTCTAGCTCTGAAGCTAGGAGAATTTTGTGGTCAACAAGGTCTGCTGCAGTGCGCGAAATTTACCTCCCGCGAAGCATTATTCGTAGGTGGCGTTACATAAACGTGGGCGTCTTCCAAATGTGATCAGGACTTTCCATATTTCTCAGTTAAATATTTAAAAAGTTCATACTTCTAAACGAACTATGCTAAAGTTTTCACTTACACTTTATGTTTTTTCCCCCCTTTATTGTGTGAAATCTGACAAATTCATTATGTTTGATAAGTTCTGTTGGAATTGTATATCAAAGTACTGGAAAACATGCGGCATGTACATGCCGTATAACGTGTATTTTCTGCGGTTGAAATTTTCTTTAGACTTCATCCGTTTGTTTGTTAGTTTTACGTCCCGTCGTGAATTTTTCACTCACCGGTTAGAAAAACCGTAACCTACCGAAAACTGAAATTGATCAATGTTGATGAGTTTAGAAAAGAAATCTTAACATCAGACATTTTGAATAGTGGAAAATACACAACCGATGTAGATGAACTATTTGATGCGCACAGCAATGGACTCGCTGCCCTCCTTGACAAACATGCCCCTCTTAAGCGTAAAACTATTGTGTTAAGACCGACTTGTCCATGGTATACTCAAGAAACGCAAATTAGAGCGAAAGTGGCGATTGACTGGATTGATAATAGATCAAGAAATATACAGAAATCAATGTTCCATTACCAACAAACTGCTATATCAGTCAAAAATCAATTTCTACAATGAGAAAGTAGAGTCATGCGGACGTGACATAAAAGACCCGATTAAAGTAACCTTTCATTTGATGGGTGAAACAACTGATGTGGTGCTGCCATCTGGTAACTCTGCAAAGGATCTTGCTCAGGATTTCAACGACTTATTTATCAACAAAATTGAATGCATACGTAGTGAAATATCATCAATAGCCAGTGCCATAGACATACAGACTATGTCAAGCTTGAAACATCTTTCACTGGAGAGCACTTTTCAGAGTTTACCGCATCATCCGAAAAGGAAATTTCCGAAATAATTCGAAGATCTCCAAACAAGTCCTGTGACCTCGATCCGATTCCTACGTAGCTGTTGAAAGATTGTTTAAAGGAACCTTTACTACTTGTTTCAAAAATAGTGAATACATCAATTGAAAATGCCTACGTGCCATCTGCGTTTAAAAGTTCTAGAATTAGACCTTTACTAAAGAAGCCAGGAATAGATCAAGAAGTAATGAAAAATTACAGACCAGTGTCTAATCTGCCATTTATTTAAAAAGTTCTTGAGAAAGTTGTCGATTCGTAGCTTGAAAAACATTTAACCAATCATAATCTCCATGAAGAGCGCCAGTCAGCTTACAAGAAATTCCACTCAACAGAAACCGTCACGGTAGCTCAGTGGTTAGAGCGTTTGCGTCGTAACCGGGAGGTCGTGAGTTCGAGCCCCGCTTGTACCATGGCCGCGTCAAACCTAAGACGAAAAATAGGTAGTGATTGCTCCTTCGCCAAACGCTCGACAATTAGAAGTGAGAATCACGGGTCTTTCGGATATGACCTTAAAAACGGAGGTCCCGTGTCACGGTAGGCGTTGGCACGTTAAAGAACCCTCACTGCTACGGCCCTGCGCGCTAAGCATAGGTCTAAATTTGTGGTACTTCACCTACAGATGGTGACGTCTCAATATGAGTGAAATATTCTCGATGGGACGTAAAACAAACAAACAAACAAAGAAACCGCTTTATTAAGTGTTCAAAATGACATCCGATGTTCTCGAGATCAGAATGAAGCTACCATTCTTATCATGCTTGACTTATCCGCTGCATTCAATACGATTTACAACACCACCCCCTTTGCCGACTTGAAGTACACTTTGGAATAACAGGCAATCTATTAAAATGGATGAAATTGTATCTGAATGACCGTTATCAGACTGTTTGCATCGATGGCGAGTTCTCTACACCTGTGCATATGATCTTTTCTGTACCACAAGGATCCGTTCTGGGGCCGAAAAATTGTATTATGTACTTTTAACCTGTTGATGCTATCTGCAACACCTCTTTTATGCTGATGACTCCAAGTTGTACATGGCATTTAAACCTAGGTGTCACGCAATGAGACTCTGCAACGAATTGAGGCACGCTTAAATGATATTGTATTGTGGATGAACAATCTTTCTTAAACTTAATGCAGATAAAACTGAAGTGATTGTCTTTGTACCTAAACGGAGTCAGTTTGAAGATTTAACCGTGAGAGTTGGGGACACATTCATCAAACCATCAACAGCAGTTAGAAATCTTGGAGCTAAAATTGAATTATATTCTGTATTTTCAGTTTCTGTGGTTTTATTATACATGTACTTAATAGATATGCATGCACATATGTTTTGCGATTTTATTTTTTGTGCATTTTCCTATCTGCAGAGTTTAGCAAAATTAGACAACCGCAGAAAATATCAGTTATACAGAATGACTCTTTAAATAATATATATGTAATACCAATAATTTTTAACAACAGTTCTATATGAGCAACCCTTCACAAACAAGATGAAAAGAGAAGAATATGAACATTTATTATCAACTGCTAAAAAATTACATGTATAGGATGCCTACGATTGTTCTGAAAACAGTTTACTTTAGTAACACAACACTCATCAATATATCCAGCATTACATCATGTAAAATTGTTTAATAGGTAAGAAAATATAGTTCACACCATTTACAAACAAGATGAAAAGAGAAGAATATGAACATTTATTATCAACTGCTAAAAAATTACATGTATAGGATGCCTACGATTGTTCTGAAAACAGTTTACTTTAGTAACACAACACTCATTAATATATCCAGCATTACATCATGTAAAATTGTTTAATAGGTAAGAAAATGTAGTTCACACCATTTACATATTTATTTTCTCTTTTTTATGTTACACTATGAGACTTGTCATTCTAGAACAATTCACATTTGTTTGTTTATAGAAAATGTTTGCCAAGTTTTCAAAGTTTGAGCGATACAGACAATTATATACTGGACAAAAAAAGTTAAGGATCATGATTTCAGAATTATTTTATTCATAACATAACCAAGTAAATTATGTTAAATATATACTTAAAATGTTCAACGACAATCGAACAATACATTTTAAACCTGTTTTTACAAATTCATCAATACGTTAAGCAGCCAGAGCAACCATTGTCAGGTAACGCCCCAAAACAGTTTGAAAATCGGTATGAGCAACAATAACAAATTTCATTACAAATGATTGAATCTTTATAAAGGCAATATCAATAGGGTGTATGTCTACCCTGAGCCTGTATAACGGCACGACAACGCTTCTGCATACTTCTGATGAGCCTGCGGAACGCAATTTGTGGCAACCTTGCCCATTCCTGCTGTAAAGGTAACGTAAGCTCCTGGCGGTTTGTCGGAAGTACAGGGCGTCTGGAAACAGCTTGCTGCAACATGTCCCAGGCATGTTCTGTTGGATTTAAATCCGGAGAACAACTCGGCCAATCCATACGTTCAATTGTCTCTGTAGCAAGGTAGTCTGTCACTATACGTGCTCTGTAGGGACGAGCATTATCATCCATTAACACAACGTCGTTGCCTATAGCTCCCGCATAAGGTCTCAGAATTGGATGCAGTATCTCGTCCCCGTAAATTGCACCGGTAAGATTGCCATTAATCACCTGCAAGTCAGTACATCCACCAATACTGATTCCGGCCCAAATCATCACAGAGCCACCTCCAAAACGATCATGCTCTGCTACACAGCAAACAGCGTACCGCTCTCCACGCATGCGCCATACACGCCTACGACCGTCATGAAAGTCCACGCAGAACCGTGACTCGTCTGTGAAAAGAACAGGCGTCCAATGACGCAGTTGCCAGTTTATATGATTTTGAGCTCAACTGAGTCGTGCTACACGATGTCTTCTCCTCAAAATGGGACGAACAGCAGGTCGATGAGCCCGAAGGTTAGCAGCATGAAGTCTCTGTCTGAGAGTTTGTGGTGTTATGCGCACCCCACTTGCTGCATGAAAGTCAGTATTGAGTTGGACAGCACTCTGAAACCTGTGTCTACGAACCATAAGTGACATATAGCGATCCTGGCGAGCGGTTGTGGACCTTGGACGACCTGATCTCGGTCTCTCAGAAACATTACCTGTCTGCCTAAAACGATTCCACAACCTTGAAATCACACTTTGGGACACATTAAAATGTCTAGAGACAGTTCTCTGGACTTGGCCAGCTTGAAGCATACCTACTGGCTGACCAGCTTCCAGAGCAGTTAAATGGCGCCTCATGGCTTTTGATGTCAATAATTGTTCACCTAAGAGTCGATTAGAGAAATAAATACCCACAATAAAATGAAAATCACAATTTTTCAATTTCAATATACACGTTGGCACACTTTGATTTTGACCCCTTGCTTGTGTTTGGGCGAAAAAATCGTGCACTTATGACGTCAATATGAAACCAGGTAAATCTGTTGTATTAAGGACACATTGGAGAAACTATACATGTTAAAATTTGTCAAAATAATTATTTGGTTAATAAAAATTTTTGACGTCAAAATTATGATCCTTAACTTTTTTTGTCCAGTATAGATGGAAGGTAAACAGATATAAAGGCTTTGTTTGCCAGATATGTTTTAAAAAATCTATATTAATGTGTGACATGTATCTTTTATTAAAGAGGACGTGGTGACATTGCATGGTGCGAAATGATTTAAATATTAGTAAAGTTAATTAAAGATTTATAACAGATATTCAAAAGAGGGAACAATTTTACAGTTCTAGAATCTTTCAACATTTTCAAATTACAGATGTATTGTTTAAAATGCACGTGAGTAAATTATATTTGTGATGGAGCCCCTTGGTCTAAGAAAAAAGAGGAAAGGTCTGTTTTGTTATATGCGTAGGGCTCACGGTCGTAACTGTGAGGATTCTTTAACGTGCCAACTCCTGTCGTGACATAGGTCATTCTCACCTCTTAATATCGAACGGATGGTAAAAGAGTAATCACTAGTATCTTACGTCGTCCGTCGCCATGGCGGGACTTAAACTCACGACCATCCGGTTAAGAAGCCAACGCTCTACCACAGAGCTAGTTCCCCCTGTTGTCAGAATCCACCCGCTGTAAGCTCTCTATCTTTATCAGGTAAACTTAGTAAGCCGTATTCAGATTCAGTACGTAAAGAAGATCCTAACAATATTGGTATGAAACACGCCTGACGGCATTCGACTTGATGGCATGTTGTATTTGGGAAAAGGGTCATTTTAATGACCATGGAATTTATGAAATGTTGACTTTCATCAATTTTGAAATGCCTGTAATATCAACTTATTTTTCGATAACGATTTAAAAATTGATGAGAACATGCTCTGGCGTATCGAATTAGTTGAGAGATATAAACACCTTATAAATGTGAGAAGTTGACGATAGAGAAACTGAATTCATCCCGTTTCCGTTGAGTTGAGTTTTTTGCAACAAAGTCGAATTTCAGTAAAACATCTAGATATGAGATATGAACAAATGTGAAATACTCTGATCTCTTTATTTCGAGTTCTCACACACACACACACACACACACACACACACACACACACACACACACATATATATATATATATATATACATGCATGTATATACATCTGATAAATTATCTTTGATGTGCATTATCTTATTTTCAATAAATTATGCCTCACCAGAATACAACCTCCACCCACCCACCCCTACCCACCCACCAAAAACAACAGCAACAACAACAACAAAAATAAATAAATAACCCCCCCCCCCCCCAAAAAAAAAAAAAACAAAACAAAAAAAACAAAACAAATAACAAAACAAAACAAAAAACAAAAAAAAAAAAAAAAAAAAACCAAAAAACAAAAAAAAAAACAAAAAAAAAACAAAACCAAATAACAGGTCAGCTATCATCGGGGCATAATTTGTACCCATGGATTTCTAACAGACTGTTGGAAGATATTGTAAATAAGGAACTTTCGCGTCG
This sequence comes from Ostrea denselamellosa, assembly GCA_024699665.1. Classification (NCBI taxonomy): domain Eukaryota; kingdom Metazoa; phylum Mollusca; class Bivalvia; order Ostreida; family Ostreidae; genus Ostrea; species Ostrea denselamellosa. The sequence continues at coordinate 10,990,092 of JAMZEH010000018.1, forward strand.
CTTTAACATCAACTTTAACAGTATTTATGCTTAGAATTAGAATGGTATTTAAAAAGCAAATTTTGGGATAACTGATAACAATATATCAATATATCCTATTTCTATTTTTATCGATTAAAGAAGAAGAATCTTTCTATGATATTATCGCGAAGAGTGGTTAAAAAGCCACACGTTTTGATGCTGTTGATTTGGGAAAAGTTTTGTGATTTTAAATTTACCTAAAGCCGTTTTGAATTTTGAAGAATCCACATTTGATTTACGCCATTTCTCACAATACGTTTGCAGTTTCTCTTTCATATCAATTAATATTTTTAAGGAGTAAAGATAGGGATTTGGCATATTAGTCACTAACACCTGTAATGTATTCCCGCTATCCGTAATAAAATTCGTAATAAAAATTCATTCGTCTATGGACTGAAATTGTAATGAAGAGGTGAAGATAACGAACAGTAATCAATGAAAAGGCTAAGATAACTAACAGGATTCAATCTCGTAATTCCAATAGAAAATACAAATCAGACAGATGGGCAAACACGGACCCCTGCTTATACCAGAGGTAGGATCATGTGCCTAGGAGGAGTAAGCATCCCCTGTCGACCGGTCACACCCGCCGTGAGCCCTATATTTCGATCAGGTAAACGGAGCAATCCATAGTCAGAATCAGTAACCAAGAACGGCCTAACAATTAGTATGAAATACATCAGACAACATTTGACTTAATGTTAAGTTGCACTGGCAAACTAGATCGTTAACGACCATAAAATTTGCGAAAAGCTGACTTTAGACGAGACTGTTGAAACCCCTGTAACATCAACTTCTTTGTCAGTAGCCCGCCTCGATTTAAAAACTGATCATAAGCAGAATAAGCTCTTGCGTATCGAATCAGTTGGGAGATATAAACACCATATGCAGGTGATGATGGAATATTGCCACATAGATATGGGAAGTTGACGATGGAGAAATTGAAATCATCCCGTTTGTCATAAAGTTGAGTTGTTAGTTTGCCGCCGGTATCTATTTCAATAAAATAGCTAAGTACGAAGCAGAAGTGGAAGACTCTGTGATGTCTTTTGTTTCAAGTTCATTGGGATATATCGAATCGACACGTGAATGAAAATGATCATTGTTAATAGACAAAACGTCGTCGATATACCTAAATGTCAAATTGAAGGTCACAGAAAGAGCTTTTTTCTTCTCGTGTAGAAGCTTTTGAATGAATTCTGCTTCGTAAGATTACAAAAATAGGCCATCTAACAAAGGAGCACAATTCGTGCCATCGGAATCCAACAGAATGTTGGAAGACCTGATCACCAAAGACTACGAAGATATTGTCAATGAGGAACTCTAGCATCTTTTTAATATCAACGTCAGAGTACTTGTGCGTGGAGTCAGAGTGGTGTTTAACAAAATAATTTTTGGGATGACCAATCACTAAATATGAATATTTCCTTTTACCATTTTTGTTCATAAAACAACTGTTTATGATGTCAAAAAGTCTAGTCTTTAATTTATCGTGAGGTATGGTCGTGTAAAGAGTTGTAAAATCACAAGTTTTAATGTTGTGAATTCGAGAAAAGTTTCGTGATTTCAAATTCAATAAATGCTCTTTAGAATTTTTAAGAATACACATTTGATTAACACAACTGGCATATGTAGTGGCATAGTACGTTTAAAGTTTCTCCTTCACAGCAGTTAATATTTTCGTAAAGAGCAAAGATAGAGGCTTGGTAAAAGATTTACTGGACCAGCAATGTGTCTTTGTTTGTGAGGGTTTTTGTGGAGTTTGGGGATCCAGTAGAGGTACGGTAACTCATATTCATCCACTTCATTGACTGGGATATTAAATGTATTTAAAACTGAAGCATGATTTTGAAGAATGTTATCTTTCGAAAGGGCAGTTGGAGTATACGAGCGATTAATAAATGTGGAATGCAATTTTAATAATGAGCCTTACAAACAAATACACTGTTGTTGCCAGCTTTGTCAGCTGGAGCCAAAACATGTTCCTCATGTAACCTATCTAACTCTTTTATCACTTCTGATTTACTACACACAGAAGGATAGATGGTATGTATTTTTGTTTTGGCATGTCTGATACGGGATTTTAATATTCCTCTTATACCTTTTATCCATTCTGACAAGGTATCAAGTTCTTTTTTAGATTTAGCCCATCGTCTGGCATAATCTTCTAGAGTGTTCATAATAGAGATGAAGTTCTGTCGTCAATGGAAAGACCGAGGTTCTCTGAATTTAGAACCTTTTAAACATAAGTGATTTTAGATTTTTAACTATATCAACATTACCAGTAATGGCATGTCCAGCTGGACTATAGTTAAAAGAAGACGAAGAACAAGAACACGTAGGTGGGTTGAGAATAAGATGGTCTATATCTAGGCACTGCAAAGTTTGTAGTTAAAAAGTTTGGATGCAATAGTGGAAGTATACTTGTAGGAAATACAAGGTGTAGACGTGAACTTGAAATACTCTAGAACACAAGACTGAACTTTTTATGATGAAGAATGTCGCTTATGTTGACGGCCAACTCCTATAAAGAATACAAAATTAAGAGTTGGGCAAACAGGGGGCCCTGGATATACCAGAGATGAATTGTCTAGGTTGATTGATTGATTAGGAGGAGTATCATTAGTGATCAGGTCTTTCAACAGTCTGTTTAAATTCACATGGGCACCAATTGCACTCCTTTATCAGCCGACTTGTCTTTATATTTTTATGAGACAGAATTTATTCTAAAGTTGTTACATGAGAAAAAAATCCCTCGCTGTGGTTTTCTCGGTTACGTTTTAAACATGTAGATAGATCGACGACGTTTTATTTATTAAAAACGTTTAGTTTCATTTATATGTTTATATCCCACTTAACTCGACACAAAAGACACCACAAATTTCTATATCGCTTCATATTTGGATAATTAATTGAACACAGATGTTAACTCCAAAATGTTCTTTTACATACTGATTCTGAGTGCGGATTGTTCTGTTTAACTGTTTGAGATAGAGGACTAACGGTGGGTGTGACCGGTCAATAGGGGATGCTTACTCCTCCTAGGCACCTGACCCCACCTCTGATATGAGGGTGGTTCATGTTTGCTCTACTTTTAATTTTGTATATTTTATGATGCTTATGAGATGATCCCTGTTCTTTATTTTCACTTTTTAAACTTAGATCATTGACGTAAATCCCAGCGTAAATAATGTCTACACAAGTCAAAAAGAACTTAACGTGTCTATGAGTGAGAGGTATTCGAACAGCTGGTGTACTTGATCGTAAATATATAGTCCGCAGACGAATTATGAAACATTTAGTCAGATACAGTAACACGCATAGTCCTTTGGTCAGATACAGTGACACGTGTAGTCCTTTGGTCAGATACAGTGACACGTGTAGTCCTTTGGTCAGATACAGTGACACGTGTAGTCCTTTGGTCAGATACAGTGACACGCATAGTCCTTTGGTCAGATACAGTGACACGTGTAGTCCTTTGGTCAGATACAGTGACACGTGTAGTCCTTTGGTCAGATACAGTAACACGTGTAGTCCTTTGGTCAGATACAGTAACACGTGTAGTCCTTTGGTCAGATACAGTAACACGTGTAGTCCTTTGGTCAGATACAGTGACACGTGTAGTCCTTTGGTCAGATACAGTGACACGTGTAGTCCTTTGGTCAGATACAGTAACACGTGTAGTCCTTTGGTCAGATACAGTAACACGTGTAGTCCTTTGGTCAGATACAGTGACACGTGTAGTCCTTTGGTCAGATACAGTAACACGTGTAGTCCTTTGGTCAGATACAGTAACACGTGTAGTCCTTTGGTCAGATACAGTAACACGTGTAGTCCTTTGGTCAGATACAGTAACACGTGTAGTCCTTTGGTCAGATACAGTAACACGTGTAGTCCTTTGGTCAGATACAGTGACACGTGTAGTCCTTTGGTCAGATACAGTGACACGTGTAGTCCTTTGGTCAGATACAGTAACACGTGTAGTCCTTTGGTCAGATACAGTAACACGTGTAGTCCTTTGGTCAGATACAGTAACACGTGTAGTCCTTTGGTCAGATACAGTAACACGTGTAGTCCTTAGATATAAAAGGTAAATTACATGTTTGAAAATACACAAGCGTATCAACTGCAACGTTTCACGCCGGCATACAACGTTTCACGCCGGCATACTTTTCTTAAAGTGCTAAAACTCTTCATATACCGCAGTTTGCACAATGATACATATTTTAAAACAATGAAATTTATTTCTTGAGTATTTCGTTTTGTAAATGAGTTTTACCTTGAAAATTATGGATTTATCTAGGAAGCACAACCCATCGAAAAGTGATGTGATATTCAACAAGTTGAAGGCGATAACTCATCGGGTAGAAATATTATTATTATTATTATTATAACATTTATATAGCGCTAAATATAATTAAATTACTCTAAAGCGCTTTACATAATTATTTGAAACTGCACAATGAATATACACAACTAAAATTAATTGAAAATAACATGGGCATACAAAATATAAAAGGGGGTTTAGATATAGAAATGGGTTAAACAGTGATTGAAATATTCGTAAAAACATGTTCAGCACAGATTAAGATCTAAATATTAAATTGATGAAAGGGTCAGTTAAAAAAAGCTAATTTAAAAAGATGCGTCTTAAGTAACTTTTTAAAACTGGCAAGGTTGTCTTCGAACCTTAAAACGGAAATAGAAAAATAGAAATAGGAAAATCAAGAAAAATGAAATGAAGTAAAATCGATGAATTTTTAAAATATATTTTTACATCTGTATTTTACTATAGTTACATTTATAGACAGAAGAAATATTTATGAAAAACCGAAGTTATGGCAAATTATATTTAAAAATGCCAAATTTACAACAGAGAAGGCCTTCTGCACTTTCTCTTCGTTTTATTGTTTCTTAATGCATTATCTTTAATTACCGGTCACGGTAGGTCAGTGGTTAGAGCGTTCGCTTCGTAACCGGGAGGTCGTGAGTTCGAACCCCGCTAGTGCCATGGCCGCGTCAAACTTAAGACGCAAAAATAGGTAGTGATTGCTCCTTCGCCAAACGCTCGGCATTCAGAAGTGAGAATCACTTTCAGATATGACCTTGAAAACGGAGGTCCCGTGTCACTTTAGGCGTTGGCACGTTAAAGAACCCTCACTGCTACGGCGCTGAGCGCTAAGCATAGGTCTAAATTTGTGGTACTTCACCTATAGCTGGTGACGTCTCAATATGAGGGAAAAATTCTCGACGGGACGTAAAACAAACAATCAATCAATCATTGTCTTTAATTCGTTTATTTCCGACAGCAATAAAATCGAAGGTTATTTAACTCTGTATCATCTCCCCATATGGATTGGAAAGACTCGATTTTCTGTTGTATCCCGCAGATGGCAGAGCCCTGCGGACAAGAATCGCTCCATTTCCCGAACGTTCCCCAGTAACCTGCCCCTGGCTGCTGTGCTAACAGGTAGGATTCCCCCGACGTTATATTCCTACATGTAAACTTCACGAAGTTTGCCGCAGTGTCATCTCCTGCTCCCTGTGGATATAGGAGTGAGATCCATTACATTATTAGTCATTTACCGTAACACTGTGTTTCTTGAAATCATATCAATTTGTTAAAGATCTTTTTGTACACATGTATATATCTAAAAAAAAAAAAAGAAAAAAAAAAAAGTAATGCAACACCAAAGTTACTTGAAAATAGAGCAATGGTTTCGAGTTCAGTAATGCAATTCAGTCTGCAACTTTGTTTATAATACATCTGTACTCAATTGTCTACTCTCTTGGTCAAGAGTCGTCCGTACAGCTATTGCAAGGACAATTCTCGGCCATCTCACTATTGATCCTGTGGGGATTCTAAGTATCCATTGCTTGTCGTAAAAGGACACTAAATGGGGCGGTCATTCGGACGAGACCCCGTGTCTCAGCAGGTATGGCACAGTATAGGTCCTTTCCTGCTGAACAGACGCATGCGTAGAGGATATGCTTGAATTATGCAGCCCTTCACTGACAATGGTGACATCTCCATATGAGAGAAAAATTCTCGAGATGAACGTTAAACAATATACAACCAACCGTGCAATAAAACCGTGCAATTATTACACTCACTTCCAACAGAATTGCGAGTTTTACACACAGTGCGTTTTATCAAATCTCAAAATATTAATGGACCTCATTAAATTTCAAATGCAATCTTATAACAGATATTTGGAATTGAGGAAGCAGGCATGTAATTGAGACATGTGGGTCGTTATCATTCAACTATCTATAGAATTGTCAGAAAGTACAAGATGACGTCAAAGATAGTGCAAGATCTGGAAAAACCATGTAAAACACCTGTCAGGGAAGACGGTGGACTCAGGTGGTGGTTAATGGAAACGTTTTTACGTATAACTAAATAACGAAAAGGGAATGGTTACCACATCGTTTACATTCAATGAGAAGAGTGAAAAAATCCATACATTAAACAAATTACAGGCACTGCATCAGGAGTGGCAAGCTCTACCACAAAATCAACTTCAGTGTTTGATCGAAGGCTTATGTAGGCGCCTAGAGTACGTCACTAGCGTTTACAGAAGTTTCAATAGGTAATGAAATATTAAAAAAAAATCTGTTTAAAATTTACAAAATATTATCTCCTTTTAACTTTATTTCATTTGAATCAGTTGATAGAGTCCTGGTTATCGACTGTAAATTTTCTCTCAAACTATCACGTCTTGATTGATTGCGTATGTATTTACGCCGTTTTGGCATTGTTTTAGCTATTTTACGGTGGTTATATTAGTTTTGGAGTTTTCCCTGTCGGCTCTCAGTGGGCCTACCTTTTTTGAAAATCATGGACATAACAATATAAAAACACATCAGCTAACAAAGGAACACAATTTGTGTATATGTGTAGCCATAGTTTTTGCTTTCTTTACTGAATAGAATATTGCTGTGTTATTATGATGACAACATTCATAACTGAATTTTCATTTATCTTTTTTCACAAAATTACCTTTGAATTTTGTTTTAGAATTGATTACCTGTGGACGTTCAACCTGAAGGGCAAACGATGTCAGGAAGTCACCTTCGTGGCAGGAAGTTTTGGAACCCCAGTAACCAAATGCTTTAATGTGGGGATGCGGTGTGACGTCACCGGTCTCTTCTAATGTCTCGCCGTCTCTGCAAGTGATGGACACTCTGTTTAATGACGTATCGTCACCAAATCTCTGCTGTGGCTCGATCTGAAAAAAGACTTCGGAGGCATAAAGTTATTCCACTGGTGAACTTTCAAGACATTTGTTGTATTAAAGCTTGATGCTTATCAACTTGGGATTCAGTGTAATAATAATTTTTCAAAAATACCACCCCCCCCCCAAAAAAACCCCCCCAAAAAACTCCAACTTTCATACATTTGTCAAGTAATCACCTCACATGGAAAATTATTTATTTACAGAGTTCATATACGAGCATCGTCTAGAGTCACGATCCTGTGGCCACTCTATTCCTTCCTATCCGCGCATATTTGATGACAGTGATTAAACTTATCAATATAGGCTGTCAGAATACGTCTGACAGTTTATCTGCAGATTTAATACACGGTGCGGATTTTTAAAAATCCTGACAGCTTACCTGCAAATTTTACACAAATGTAGGTAGTAATCGTGAATTGTGGTATATTAATCGAAGGTGTCGGATAAACGGATCATGAAACGTATCAATACCGTCTTATCAAGAGACAGTTACACTGCTCCTTTCACCTAACGTAATTCATCTTCATTCGGAAACTTCATCACTAACAACTGTACGATTGGACATAAAATATCCGATGAAACGTCATGTTCCGACTTTGCTTCACTCGCAGTGGTTAAAATGTATTTATAACCTGTGGTGTATTTTATAGGCATTGGACCAAGAATGAATGTTGAAGATCATATTTTGGTTTGTGACGATGATGCCCTGAGATAAAAAAGAAGAAAAACTGGAACGGTATGCAAAATCACAATATGATTCTTGTGCAGAAAAGATAACGAACAGTGATCAATCTCATAAATACTATAAATATTACAAAATGGAGAATCAGGCAAACACGAACTCCTGGAAATACCAGGGTGGGACCAAGTAGTGTGATGCTAAATACCTACTAATACATGTAGTTATTGCTTGGCTGCACCCAGTCCTCTTTTTTTCTAATGTGACAAGCTTACCCTCATTTTATAGCCATCAGCAAAGCTCCCCTCAGCGCAATAATCCACATCTCCCCACACACCCCAGTCTCCTCCCTTCACCGTCAGAGTTGCTATTGGTTCTCTTCCCTCCACATAAACGAAGGACAAAATAACAAACACCAGCCATCCTAATAAGTAAAATATGCTATGATTATTCAAGCAAGAAATTATTATTCTTTGAAAGAACTGCAACGGTGTGTGCATACAAATTGTAGAACGGGCGTTAGAGCATTATGAAAAATTGCTTGCACACACCGTTGCAGTTATGATACTATACAATATATATATATAATTATTCATTGCTCATATTTACATTTTTAGAATCTTTTTAAATGTGTGAATTTTTTATGTAAATTTTAGATTTCCCGCCAAATTCTTTGGGTAAGCAGCGATTAACGAAACAGCCATGACACAGCACACATCATAACCATCAAATCATTAAAGCAATACAAGCTGTAACTGGCGGTAAATAAATTTAAAAAATGAAAGAACAAATGTAATAATATATTTGTGATTGAACATATATACAATTTCATAGAATCAAATGAATCTGAAGCAATAAACCCGTCAAATCAACAACAACAAAACTCTTGATTCATGAATCCCATTCCTGCTCTTAATCGTCGATGTGCACTGACTTCGGAAGTCGCCAGTTAGGAAAAAAAAGAAAGAGAGGTGCTGAGCACGTGTCAGATTTGTAAACAATTTAATATGCCAAATTATGGCAAATTTATTAATAAAATTTCATTTGAGTGGTATATTTGCATAATTTAATTACTTTCTTACAATTATAATACTTAAAGTCATCCATGACTCGTAATATTTTAAAACAAACGAAATGTGTAGTTACTCACATCAATCTCCGTCTCTGTATGACCTCGGTCTCAGTGCAACCTGATTATGTTCGGCAATCTTCGTTCCCATGTTCGTGTATACGATGCAATGGCGGTTTATATGAAACGCTCATTGTAGGTATGCTCTCAAACAATATTCCATTGTTTATTTTGCTGAATTTTTCTTAAGATCTCGAGGATTTTTATAAATTATACCGATAGGTGTCAATTGGTGCATAATTCTATAATTGAAAAATACCGTCAATTACATCTTGTATTGCTTTAACAAAGTTACATAGTTTTTATCTTTTCGGATTTATCTAATGGTAAATAGCGTAGGTATAATCACAATAGGGTACCAGTCGGCCATGTTGTCGTTTGGAGAAATTGAAAGTACAAGTAAGACTTGCGGAAAAATCCCCCTTTTGGATTATTTTATTGTGTTTATTTGGAACTATTAACCACATGAGAGGTAAGATCGACTTCTCTTGGTATCGACTGAGGTGCATTTATGTTCTTTGAGTCGGGAATGGGCAAAACAGTTAGTTTTCATTCTGCACACGCGCATCCGAGCCCAGGAACCGTTAATTTAGTCCATAATAATAATAGTAGGGTCTATACCACACCACCCATCAATAAAAGGTAATGATAATTTTATTAGAGGGTGGTATGGTTTATACCCTACTATACTCTGCAAAAAAAGAAACGCATAGCCCTTTTGAAATTTTAAAAATGCAAATTATGTATTTTACCAGGTAAGCTGAAATGGTCAATTGAGTAATTGATTTTTTACAGGTAAGTATGAAACTTTAAAGGTCTGTTCATTTGATTTGGCTCTCTGCCAGATTAGCTCGGCGACTCTCTAAAATTGCACATCACCTCTATCGCCATGGAATTTGGCTGACGTTTTTCACGAGAACTTTGTGCTTAATTCAACCACTACATTAAAGCGTATAAAAGGACGAAGTTTGAAGCTTGAATTCATCATAACGTTAAAATGCTGCCATGCCAAGATTGGACCCTGCTACTCGAAATATCGTCATCGGCCGTCTCCAGGCCGGAGTATCCCAAAGTGAGATTGCACGAACTGAAAACGTAAATCAGAGCACAATTTCTCGGCTGTGGAACAGATTCCAGCAGACTGGCTCTACTAATGACCGACCGAGGAGTGGGCGACCTCGCATTACGACTCCTGGACAAGATCGCTACATCCGGGTCTTTCATCTACGGAATCGAACCGTTGCTGCAACAGCTACTGCAGTCGGAATACCTGGATTGAGAAGAATCAGCTCGCAGACAGTCCGCAACCGACTTCGACAATATGGCATTAGACCCAGAAGACCGTATTTTGGAGCAGTTTTGACACCGTTACACAGACGAGAAAGAGTCCGATGGTGCAACAGATTGAGGGGCTGGACATTCCGCAACTGGCGTAGAATCTGGTTCAGCGATGAGTCCCGTTTTCTGGTACAGAAACGTGATGGAAGAATCCGTGTATACCGGCGCAGGAATGAACGTTTCTCTTCCTCGTGTGTCCAAGAAGTGGATAGCTTCGGTGGAGGTAGCGTCATGATGTGGGCGGCGATCTCTAATGACCGTAAAACAGAACTGGTACATGTCCCGGGCAATTTAACGGCTCAAAGGAACAGTGACGAAATTCTCCAACCTCACCTTATGCGCGTAATTGACCGACAGAGGGAGTTATTCCAACATGACAATGCTAGGCCTCACACAGCCCGCTTAACAATTGACTACCTTCAGCAGAACAACATTAATGTGCTACCATGGCAATTCCAAATCATCGGATTTGAATCCGATTGAACACTTATGGGACCAACTGGATAAACGTGTGCGCCTGCGCCAACCTCCGCCTCAGACCCTCGATCAGCTCCGTCAAATGTTACAACAGGAATGGCGAACAATTCCACGCAATAACGTAAGAACATTGATTGACTCTATGGCAAGGAGATGCAGAACTGTGTTGGCAGCTCGAGGTGGTCATACATGGTACTAACTTAAACGTGACAGGAAGTGTTCTTAACTGTGATGATCTGACTTTTTTTTCACCAATATATAAGGTTTGGACTGTAATTTTTTTCAATTGAAACAATTCTAGTGAATATCTACATTTTTTATTGTAAAATCATAATCCAAAATACATCTACTAAAATCTTTAAAAACCCATTATGCCTTTCTTTTTTTGCAGAGTATATTATTATTGTAGACAAAATTACCGGTTCCTATGGCTTGAGATGCCAACGCCATGTTCTACAGTGTTAGTACGCCTATTAGACTTGTGATTCAGTCTATGCAGTTATAGGCAAATATCATTCAAAATTTCTAATGCTTTTTATCAAAGTATTTAATAGCAAATGTAAATATTTTGTTTTGATAGAATTGTCAGGTGCTGATTAACCATTGGAAAAACAGTAAATGGATATCTGGATTATATCATCATTAATCCTTAAGCAAGATACCGTAACTAAAGAAAGTTGCCACGTAACATTTAAACTGATAAAACGAAAATTTTAACCTGCGCATTTAAATGTTCGTCACAACTCAGTGGTCAAAGAAGCATTTGTGAAAAATATTGAGGCGCATGTATATTAAAGGTCTTGTTTTTGAGTGATATCAATTTGGAACCGTTAACGGTGGTTCATTGGTAAGAGAGTTCAATTTGTGATTGCGAGATCATGCGTCAGATCCCCCGCTTCTGTCTTGGCAACATCAAACCTAAGACATAAAAGTGGACAGTGAAAACTCATTCGCCAAACGAGAGTCACGGGTCTTTCGGATGAGATCTTGAAAAACGAGGTTCCATATCGAGACAGGCGTTTGTATGGTAAAGAACCCTTACTGCTAAGGCCAAAAGCGCCTTGCGTAGGTCTAAATTTGAAGAACCTCATCTAGAGTTCATGATGTTTCAATGTGAGTGAGAACAATAAACTTTTTAACAATTGTCAAAAGGTTAAATTCTAAGTCACGAAACGAACGCTATATCCATGGAACCGCCGCGATCTGTTCACACGAATATAAATCGAACCTTCAGACCACAATGTTCTATGTAGCTCAGGCTCTATTTGCAGAATTCTGCATATCGAGGGTTTTCTAAATATTGTTTGCTTGTATATTGTCTTACGTCTCATTCGAGAATTGTTTACAACTCTAGATACGCCACCAGCTTTAGATGAAATTCCGCACATTTTAACCTTTGCATTGCGATCAATGCCGTGTCTTTAAGGAGTTTTAACGCTGGCGTGATGCCGGGCTCTTGATGAAAGAACAGTTACTGTATAGAGAAATGTTGAACGTCTTAGATTTGACGCGGCATCGGGATAAAACTCCCTATCCACAAACGCCTAGATTGGTTGATTGTTTTCCGCCACACTCAACAATTTTTTTTTCAGCTATCTGGTGGCGTCCAGTTCTTTATTGGTGGAAGAGAGAACCCAGATACAATGTACCCAGGAGTAGACTACTGACCATCCGACAGTAAACTGGCAAACAAACAACTGGATTGTAATGAAAAGATAGGCAAGAGATAGAACCATAACGACATCTCCAATCCTATCCGGATCTTGTTTTTATGTCTATCGGATATTTTAGATATTGAACTTCATTGGCTATTTTCTACACAATTTGAAATCGAGTTCAATATTGAATAATTGTATTTAAATCTGTTGGCTATAAAAGTTCCTGACAATTTGCCTTGTCTTTTATTGCATTTATGATATGACTGGATGTTGTCTCCTACTTTCGCATCAGGATATCTTAAAAGCTGCAACACAATATATTGCAAGATTTCACTGACGATATAAGCTGAAGAATAAGAACATCAAACTATTTTCATTTAATAGAAAAATAAATCAAAGAAAACAAAGATAAATTTTCAACTATAAATGGTGTAAGTATGATTGAAAAGTCATTAGCTTATAACATGCCAATGATTTGTCTGGAAATGGTAAGTTGTTGGAAAGACGATATGCCAATAATGGAGAAAAAAACTACTTCGATAATTTTTATTTCAATATAGACCGGAGTACTGATATAATTTCCAACTCAGCATTTTAGTATAATCACATACATGTGTATTTCTATCTTCCTTAATAGTTCCTTGATAACCATACATCTTCGTGAGTATTGGTTAAAGAAGTATGTTATATTAAGTATGGTTCCACGTAAAAATCAGGCAAAATCAAAATTTCGTGATAAGTACATGTTCACAAAATGATCCCAAATTTTGCATACTACGTCACCATTATATGTTTACCAAATATACAAAGGATTTTTTTTATTTATTTTGGGGCCTCCGTGGCTGAGTGGTTAGAGCATCGGGCTCAAAATCATAAAGCCTCTCACCTCTGTCGGCGCGTGTTCGAATCTCGGCCGCGGCGTTATGTGAGCAAGTTTGCCAGTTTACTTACGGAAGGTCGGTGGTCTCTTCCCAGGTACATTGTATCTGGGTTCTCTCCTCCACCAACAAAAACTGGACGCCACCAGATAACTGAAAAATTGTTGAGTGTGGCGGAAAGCAATAAATAATAAATCAATCAATTTGATTTATTTCGCTTTGTTTCAAAAATATGGACAGATATTTATGAACAACGAAAGATCCATGCTTAGTGTAAATCTATACAAAACACTACTTGTATTACCTTTGAAATCTAAAACCAGCAAAGCGGATATGAAAATATGTCATTATATAATATTAAACAAATGAAAAAGGCATACTTCGAAATAATTTTTTTTTGTAGCGTATGACAATATTTCAACAGAGGGCGATTTACCTTCTAGCCTTATCTAAAGGAAATGAACCTGATTACCCTCGGGGAGTGTCAGAAAGACATTGACAATGCATCTGGCGTCACTGAAGATAGAGGGCATACAGACCGAGCTGTGTGTGAAGCAGTCGACATCGATGATTGAGCAACTTCCCATACGTATACAAGCCACTGAATCGGCACATTTCAGTAATTTTGAATGCAGCTATTTACATATTAAGACAAAACTCGCCATATTTACAATTACTATACAGCATGAAAAAATCAAACAAGTTATAACGAATGTTTTTTGAGTCACCACCCCCCCCCCTTTTTTTTTACTTGTGGCATAACCATTATAAATCTAGCATTGTTCGCTTCCTGTCCCAGAAAAAAATGTAGATTTGGCCTAACTGACGATTTCACCTCACAGGAGTGTAGGTATTACATGTCATTTTCAGTAGAATGAATTGGTGTGGTATGCAACATTATATACAATATCTTATAACGTTCTAAAAACACGGATAGCTTAGTGGTGATGCACCCCAACTCTGACACAAACGGTCAAGAGTTCAATCCACACTGGTGGTTTTGTTTTTACTTTTTAAAAAATTATTCCACACACATAGAATATATTTTTGTTTTGTTTTGTATTTTTTGTTTGTAATTATTTTATATACACAGAATATTATTTATAGTAGTGATAATTATATCCAGCTCTTGACAAATCATAATTTAAGATATATTTACAACACAGTCATATAAAAAATATACTTAGTGTCTGTATATTTTGAAAGAATTCTGTTTTGCTATTTTGCTGTCAAACAATTAGTGTTAATCAATGTTAGTTATCATCTCCATAAATCATAAGACTAAAACCGAGTCTGTTACAGTTCAGTCATTTTCTCTGCTTGGGCCCTCGAGTGTACATTTTTGTAATATCAATATATTTTTGTACAAATCATATTTAGCTAATGTATTTTCAAATCGGCATCATGAAGTGTCATAACATCATTACACAAAAGATTGCATTGGAAACCTCTTTGGTAAATAATGTAGTACTACATGACTCCTTCTGATGAGAACAAAGACAAAATCCCCTTTATAGGAAAATAATGGTCACTCATATTTAGAAACCCCAACACAAAACCTGAACAGTCATTTCCCCAACTTGTATCTAAACTTACCTGTCACTGACTCCAAATGTTTTGAAATACCTTCTCAATATCATATAGGTTTCTTTTAAACATTTCTCGTTTTCAATTGTTTCCTATGCTGTTATAGTATTTTTATTCTTTCTCACTATCATTTAAATACGTAATATGAATACTAGGCTCTGAAGGGTGTACTGTAATTAAGTTTTATGATAAAAAATGTACATTCTATCTCAAAAACTAAAGAAATATATATCGAGGGGAGAGAGATAAAGTGATTTTCTTGTGTTCTGAAAAAAATATGTCCTATCTTATTCTGTTATAGGACTCTGAGGTGGCAAACTTGCATACATCAAATTTGGATTGACAATTTTCAAAAACCCAAAGACATACTGAAAGTGGTGACAGGTGGGAAATAGGACAGCTCAATACAACTCTATTAAAGCAACTGAAAGTATGAGATGATATTACAAAAGGAAAGCAAAGGAGTCCACAAATTCATTGTTGAACATCAAAAAAGCCTGAAAATTAATCTGAACACAATATTGAAAATTTATGAAAAAATAAATCATGACAAATAAACATGAAAGCATTCTTACATGATGTATTTTCAAGTTACTTCAACTAGAAGTCCCCATGTACTTAAATTCAAAAGGGAAGCAACTTATGAAATAAGTAGATACCAATGGGTTCAACTGTATAATGAAGTTGTATTCACATGCAAAAATACATGTAAATTTTGGTATGTAATGTATCATAGGATACATCAAATATTGGTCTATTTTTAGAAATTTTGGGCTCTTTCTGGGTGGAAAAGGTACAAGCTAGGGTCTCAACCATTGAAATTTTTCTATCTCTGTCCCTGCTTCATAAATATGTTTGTTACAAATGTATTTGACCATTTGTTCCATTATGCCTTGTTTGGTGTCTTTTAAAAATATAATCTTAAAATAAAATTTTCAAGTTTGTTTTCAAGTTATATCACTGTTTCTGTGTACATATATGGCTTATAAAGGAACTGTTAAAAAACTCTTACAGATTATGGAATGTAGCTATGGAATAATTAATGATTCATTTTCAATTAACATTATATAAACTAGTATTTACATGATTATGTAAAACACAGTTATATTTTTGTTAAATCTGAATGCAACCTGTAATAAGACTACAACATTGTGCCATAAATGAGCTGACTTCTATTTTTTAATACCATAATTCATTGAAAACAATCCCTTTTCTACAGTATTTTCATAAAATTATCTAGGGTCATTTTATTGTAACTTTTACACCATTAACAACACAAATACCTGCAGTTTCTGTATTCGATGTCTTATTTTTTTTTTCTTAACAGCCATACATACAAAACTGTAAAAACATCACACTCAAGATTTTTGTTCCACTCTAACAAAGGATAATATATGAAAATCAAGTGGTGTAAGTTGATATTGAAATTTGAGTCATCATATTTCTGAAATTGTTAGCCAAATTTTTAAAAATCATAAATGTCCTGAGGTTTTGTAATAAACGATTTAGATTTCATATCAGAGCAAAAAAGGAGTTCAAAATGATTTTTTAAACAAGACCTCTTTCAATGATATATATAGCATAAAAACACAAAATTTAGTTGACTATGGGACTACGCTATCAATTAATCAATGTGGCTAACACACTATAAATTACATGAATAATAATATATACTATATATGTATAAATACATTATCTATCCTTTTCCTAAATGAAAATGTGTTATCGTGTCATTTGAAAAAAAATTTAAGAATATATAGCATTTTTATGAGTCATTTTTGGTCAAAACATGGGTGTTCTATTTTTAGTAACACAGCTCTATGAAGGTGCGTCATATATAAAAAAAATAATTTCACAGAATGAGTTGTTAATATATATATATATATATATATATATATATATATATATATATATATATATATATAAGTATTAGCCCAACCCCTGACGGTCGACTTATCAAATAATAAAATAATATGTTACTTCTACAAAACAAAAACACCAATTTGCTTTCAAACTTACCTTCCATATTTGCGCGTTCGTGTTCAGTTGTAATTTTTTCATCAGCTGGAAGTGCCTATATACAAGTTTTCCTACACATTTAGTTAATTAATATTTTGTTATCTGCTCGTACTGTCAATTCGTCTTTTTTCAAGGAGATTTTACAGCAAAGAGAATTATAGATGGACCACATATTGCAAATATCAAGTAGGGTGTTTCTCTTACAATGGTTTGCAATACACGTAGGCATGGTAGCAATTATACATAAATCACCAAGCTACTAGCAAAATAAATTGTAAAATGATGTTAACCAAAAACAACTAATTTGCTAAAAATAGGAATGAATTTTCCTTGTTAATTACATTTAATTTTAAATGTCCATATACGACATCAATTGACAGGATTCATAAATTCTATGCAGTGATTAATTCAGATATAAATTTGTTTCCTTTTCACTGTCTTCAAAATATCGGACGAAGGCTTAATGGTATATTTAATTAAATGAATAAAAAATAAAATGATTTATGGAATTTATCTTACACTGTGTCTATGTGTCTTAAAAATGTTGAAAATTTTAATTTTGGTAAAATTTAATGACTAGCGTCCAAAGAAGATCAAAATCTCTAAGAGACTAATAGTATATCTATGGCACATCTAATGAAAAGATGAAGACATTGAACATTGATCAATCTTATAATTCCTATAACGAAAACAATATAAAGAGTTGAGCAGATACGGGCTCCTGGTTATACCAGAGGTAGGATCAATTGCCTAGGAGGAGTAAACATCCCCTATCGACCGGTCACATTCGCCGAGAGTCCTATATCATGATCAGGTAAACAGAGTAATCATTAATGATAGAAATTCAGATATCATATCTAAGGAATGTAAATGAACGTTTATGACACCTAGGAACATGTGAACTGCATGTACAGACCCTGAGGCGTACTACTACACCACTTGCACGGAACGAAACGACTCTTGCATGGAACGCGGGACGGTTTGCACGGAATGCTGAACGGTCTGCACGGAACGAAGCGATTCTTGCACGGAACGCTGAACGGTTTGCACGAAGCGGTTTGCACGAAACGCTTCCCATATCTTGAACGGTCTGCACGGTTTGCACGAAAAGGTAGGCGGTGCTTGCACGCTTTGTGAATGGTTCTGAATGATTGAGATGAAATGGTAGGCGTGACCTGCACGTTTCGATATTCGGGTCTTTACGGTGCCATTAATCCGTAAAAAAAAAAAAAAAATAAATTTAATGATA
Organism: Ostrea denselamellosa; assembly: GCA_024699665.1. Taxonomy (NCBI): domain Eukaryota; kingdom Metazoa; phylum Mollusca; class Bivalvia; order Ostreida; family Ostreidae; genus Ostrea; species Ostrea denselamellosa. The sequence goes on from JAMZEH010000018.1 coordinate 11,008,368, forward strand.
ATAAACTTGAGTAAAATGGCAACGATAAAGAATGTCTTTTTTAAATGAATATTTTACCTGATCGACGTGGTATTTTTTGCTTTTTGGTTTTTTTTTATGTTGACAATTTTTTTCAGGCGAAACTCGACGTTATAATGTTTCACTCAGAGACACAGCCTTCATTCATGCTGTTCACCTCTTTAAAAACGAAAAAAATCTATCTCAAGAAAATTACTACAGAAACGTAAAATTGTAGAAAATGTGACATTAAGATATGAACACATTGAATTATTTTGAAACAGAAGATTAAAATTCGTACTTGTATGCCACCATTCAATGCCACGTGGCGTGCTAAAATAAACGAAGATGGGTTAGACAATGATTTGCCACTAAAACGTTAGTTTTCTATACCTAAAGTTTATTAAGGTTTTGTAATGAAATGCTAAAGCGATATTTTGATTTTGAAAGAATTTTTCAGAACTATAGAGTATTTGTTTTTGTTTCTGCTTGTTTGAGAAGATCAATAGCAACCAACCGATGTGTATGATACACAGTACTGACGCGGAGATGCCCGATCGCACTTGCTGATTGAATAAACAAAGTCTGACTACGTTGACTTCAAAGGAAAAACAAAGCCTGACGGAATATACAACCAAACAAAACAAAAACAAAAAAAACCAAAAAAAAAAAAAAAAAAACAAACAAAAAAAAAAAAAAACAAACAAAAAACAAACAAAAAACCCCCAAAAAACCAAAAACCAAAAAAAAAAAAAAACATCAAAAGAAAAGCGAGTCTAACTTAATAAACAAATAAACATCAAACGAAAACCTAGTCTGACTGAATAAAGAAATAAATATAGGAAAGGTTCAATATATGGCACGTAAAATATAATTTTTGCTATATTTGTATTTTAATTTCTTTCGTCAATTTATAAATTGCCCAAACCGAACATCGAACATAAAAACCGGCTGAAATTATTGCTATTTTTATAAAAAAAAAATAAATGATAATAATAATAATAATAATAATAATAATTGTTTCATTATAATATTTAATATTGATCCACGCATTTAATCAAGGTGATGAAATTCGTTGAACACATTTATTTACTTGCTTACGATGTATTTTATTTTTCTGCGTATAAAAAGTACGATCTATTTAAATGATACCTTAAATAATAGTATTTTTTGCAATAGGTCAATACAGGGGATGGGAATATTATCAACATATATCGGCATTAGAGATCTCTGGTGGTCGTAAAACAAAAGGAAAGGGAGGGGGATTCTTTTTTCGTCTATATTCCCCGTTATCTATTACCCTGTATATTGAAAATTACAATGTCATGTCCTGATTTTGTGATATAAAGGAAATTCTCATTAAGTTAAAGAAAATATTTTGCATACTTATTATTATACAGTTATAGTTGGAATAAATGTATAAATTTATGAACACCTCTTTTATTTCTATTCTTTTATGTAGCAATAAGTAGTACTTACGCGACAAGTCCTTCGACCTTTTTTCGACAAATGACCCACAGAGTCTGTTTTCCGAAAGACGCCCAATCAGAGGGCTTTGATGTTCCCGCGCATTATACTGACTGAATGGTCACTGAAATGTGCCTGCCATTCAGTCGATTGAACTATCACTGATGGTACCTTTCAGTTTTAACTGAAATGTTTCTTTTCTTCCTGTGATAATTAACGAGGGGACAGATAATTCGTACCTTTGTACATCAATATGGTACTTGTGTTGATTACAATAGATTAAACACTAGTTTAATATTTTGATTTTATTTCTATAATGTCGACTGTTTAATTGATTTTAATTACGTTTCAACAGAGGAAATATTGAGTTTTTAAAACTTTAATGCTAGAAAATCTCGTACTTTGCTGAAATTTACACAATAATTCCCACGAAAGCTTCCAGTGAAGATAACAGCAGATAACTGTTACCACAAAACTATAGTTGCAAATTCTTATTCTTTGTTTAGAATTCATTATTTCCGCAAAAATATTCATTGAAAATTACCACAGATCATCGCCTGGTCAAAATTTTTACTGCGTATTGCACACAATTTTCAGACCCAAAACAGGGAGGGGGTGTATATTATACTTAAGTGCGTATTATATTTGGCAAAATATGGTATTAAATTTTAGGTCATTTTTTGGGATGAAGTAAATTTAGATATAATCATAATTCTTATAAAATAATTGAAGAACATTTGACAAAGAAAACCAAGATATGTTAGCATTTATAGGACTTGCACGCTCTGTAAGTTTGTAGGGGCGTGCCTTGAACGGTTCTACCGCACGGAAAGTTTCTTGCATGGAACGATTCTTGCACGAAACGCTTTGCAGGGTTTGCACGAAACGGAACGATTCTTGCACGGAGCGAAACGATTCTTGCACGGAATGGTGAATGGTCTGCACGAAACGCTGAACGATTTGCACGGAACGCTGAACGATTTGCACGGAACGCTGAACGGTTTGCACGGAACGCTGAACGGTTTGCACGGAACGAAATAATACGCTATGAAGGTGTAGTTGCACGCTTCAGGGTCTGTAATTTGACATTTTTTCTGCACTTACAAGCGCATTCAATTTCTCTTTATTTAAGAAATAAGATATAATTGTTTTAGTGTTAATGGGATATGACATGAAGTTGGTCATGTGATAAAAAGTAGGCTGATCACGTACCAACTTTATGTCATATCCCAATAACATTCAAAAATGGTATCTTATTTCTTATACTTACATTTCTGTTTCGATTTGTGTTCTCATCAAGTTTCATACTTGTGTAGACAGACGATCGTACAACACAAGTATTTCTTTTCTTTTTTGTTTGTTTGTTTGTTTTTGGTTTTGTTTTGGTTTTTTGTTGTTGTTTTTGTTTGTTTGTTTTGTTGTTTTTATTTGTTTTTGTTTTCTTTGGTTTTTTTGTTTCTTTTGGGTTTTTTTTGTGTTTGTTTTTGTTTGTTTGGTTGGTTTTTTTTTTGTTTGTTCTTTTTTTTTTTTTTTTTCATTTTTGCTTTTTTGTTTTTATTTTTGAATGAATAATTGGGAACAATATTTAGGAGAATATAAAATATAAACATTTATGTTAGAAGGAATAAAATATATGAAACGTGTAAATTAAAGATATTGTAGAGCGTCAAATCAATTGAAGACAAGCGGAGTAAACTACATCGGGTGAAACAGTGGCAGTGGTCTACCTTACGTTATTGTTGAACAAAGATTTCGATAGAAATTCAGAGGATCTAAGAGAACTGACGTAGGATCAATGGATCAAGATGACTTGGAGTTCTAGGTCGAGTTTTTGCAAGTTCTGGAGAGTAACAACGACATGTTCATCGTTAGGACACGTGGTTGTAACATTAAACTCACAGAGTTACACGAAGTGCAGGTAGGTTGCAGGGTGTGTAAGAGAAGACAAAACACGAACTGAAAGATACTTTTTCCTCACTCGAGAGATTTCTGTCGTAGGATTTAATTGAAGACTTCTAGCGGTGCCCTGACTTGACATAATTTTTCGAGTTTGAAACCAGCCTCGCTCATGGCGGTGATGGTTATTGCCCGCAAACGACAAATGATCATCATCATAAAGTAAATATCAAAGTGATCGTATGAATTCGCCGTAATGTAGACGTGGCAGTTTTAGTTGCAGACGATATTTAAAATAAAACAGAACGGTATGTTTAATGTTTTTGTTTATTAATGTAATTTTTGTCTGTATACAAAATAAATTCTATGTAAATATTCTGGTGCGTTTTATTTATTTTGTTTCTTTTATAATTTCAAGGCAGATAAAAGTACCTTGTACAACCTGTTATTGACTAAAATACGAGTTTGATTGATTGATTGATTTGTTGTTTTCCGTCACAATCAACAATTTTTCAGTTATCTGGTGGCGTCCAGTTTTTATTGGTGGAGGAGATAACCCAGATACATTGTACCTGGGAAGAGACCACCGACCTTCCAAAAGTAAACTGGCAAACTTTCTGACATATAACGGCGCGAGCGAAAATCGAACCTGAGGTGAGAGGTGAAAACTAGAGGTGAAAGGCCTTGTCAGGTTGAGAGCGATGCTCTAACCACTCGGCCACGGAGGACTAATATAAGTTTGAAGCGCTGATTGTATTCATACGCAAGACAAAAGGTCTGATCACGTGACTGACCTCATGTTACGCAAAGTTGAAGGTCAATTTCGTTAGTAGTGTCATATAAGGCATATGTAAGTATAAAATGGTACACGATTTATTGGCAACTGAAAAATGATATTGATTGATAAAACCGTATGCGTGTTACTGATGCTTGGCATAGAGTTCAACAGAACAGAGAAATAACGTCACGAAGATTTGACCTTACGTAGCGCCGTAAAGACGAATGCACGCATGATTTAAAACCACGTGTTAGATTTAATAATGCATAATGATGTCTACACTTTAAACCAAACGAAAAAGTCAGTGAAGGGGTATCCTTGTACCTAGCGTACGCGAGAGGTGTTAGTATTCTTTGCATAGATACTAAATCACAGTAAGGCTCTGTAAAATTGATGAACCGTAGGTCTCAACGAGGTCTAGTGACTGGAGAAAAGGCAAGCTAACTGTTGATATCCTTAGTAAAGGTCAGGCAGACCATCTATATACATTGCGCAAATTTGTATATGTTGAAGCTCACCAAGTTCTTCTGAAGGTCAGTTAGACCTATTGTAAATACGTTGAACATTTGTATATTTTGAACTGCAGCAAGCTCTCTGAGGTCTGCTACTACGCAGACGCGTTCTCATGATGTTCAGATAGTCTGACCCCCTACACGTCTCACAAATAAACAACAAATAAAAATCTCGACCATGAACAAGATATCGGGGGAGGGGGCTGCCCTCTGTTATCAAATGTACTTCAAAACTTCGGAATTTTCTTCAAGGAAAATTGATTGATTGATTGACGTCCCGTTGAGAATTTTTCGTCACCAGCTGTAGGTGTAGTACCACAAATTTAGACCTATGCTTAGTGCTCAGGACCGTAGCAGTGAGGGTTTGTTAACGTGCCAACGCCTGCCGCGACATTGGACCTCCATTTTTAAGATCATATCAAAAAACTCGTGATTCTCACCTTTAAATGCCGCGAGTTTGGCGAAGGAGTAATCACAATCTATGTTTACGTCTTAGGTTTGACGCGGCCATGGCACGAGCGGGATTCGAACTCACGACCTCCCGGTTACGAAGCGAACGCTCAAGGAAAATTAAGCATGAGATCTTTTCAACAACATATAAATTGATGCTATATTGATATTAGACTATCGAATAATTCGGAGATAAAAGAATGAATTAACAAGTAATTAAAACAATTCAGCATACATATTTCAAAACACTTGTATCAAAATGCATGTCATTTAATATTTAATCAAATTTGTAACTGAAAGATATGTAAATGACTTTGTGATCAAAATTTGATATATGTAGCATGCACGTGATTTTTATTCAAGCTCTAGTCCACGATCTTTATAATTCTCCCTCGTAAATATGTCATATCAGTCAAATACACAAAGTCAATGTTTAACTTATACTCCTCCAAAATGAATTTTAAATGAGTTTCTTTAAAGATCAGTTTAGTACGAAAAGGTTAAAATTCCTATTTGTTATGTAAAATTTCACAATTTTGTTTAACCTCCATATTATTTTTTATAAGGTCATAACAAGCTGGTTTGCCATAACAAAGAGTTAAAGTATTATTTTTTTCAACGATTGATTTGGTTTTCACCTGACCTTCTGTGACCTATATAAGTTCGCAATCCTCATGGAATTCTTCCAACATTTTACTATCTTTTTATCTTGCTTATATTCCAAAAATTTTGATATTGTACGAGTCACCCTGTTGATCTAATGCGATTGGTAGTTGTCTAAATATTCTGATCCTTTGTCGGATTTGGCTCCACTATTTGATATTTTTGGTTCATTCAGCTTTTATTTGAACATTATCAACTTCCACTTTAAAAGTACATGGTCATTTTTTCATGAAAGTTTTTGGGTTATGAGAACATGAAATTGTGACTCTCATGTTTACTGTTTCCTGCGAGATGGGGTCAAAAACTTCAATAATGATGCATATTAACAATAAGAGAAGACTCTTTACCAAAATTGTGAAATTCATACTAGGACAGAGCTTATAGTTCACGAAGCGAAAACTTCGTAGGTTTACGAATCTTCAAACAACCAAGCGGGCCAACATCTAAAACAAAAAAAAAAAACAAAAAAAAAAAACCAAAAAAAATCAAAAAAACAAAAACAACCCAAAAAAATAAAATACCCCCCCCCCCCCCAAAAAAACAACAAAAAACAAAACCAAATGTATAGTAGTGACGACCAACGGCAGTACTGAAGAAACAGAAGAGTAAATTCCTGGTCTTTGTGTCAGGAATCCTGGTGTTGGGGGTGTGGCATTTTGTTGGCTCATAGAGTAAAAATGCATTAATTCTTTAAAGATTATTTTTCTTTCTGCTCAAAGGCTTGAAGAAGAACTATATGCAAGTTTATTTCATTATCGGCTGTCTATGTATATGAGTTTGCCCTCCGTCATCATATCTCCAAATGTATCCAAACTGTCGTGATTTTTCTCAAACAATAGCGAACTTATTTACAATCCAACAGAACAGATTGATTGATTAATTATGTATTGTTTAACGTCCCGCCTCGAGAATTTTTCACTCATATGGAGATGTAACAATTGCCGGTGAAGGGCTGCAAAATTTAGGCCTATGCCCGGCGCTTATGGCCTTTGAGCAGGGAGGCACCTTTATCGTGCCACACGTGCTGTGACACGGGGCCTCGGTTTATGCGATCTCATCCGAAGGACCGCCCCATTTAGTCGCCTCGTATGGCAAGCAAGGGGTACTGAGGATCTATTCTAAATACCCGGATCTCAACGGGACCCGATAGAACAAATAAATCGACGTTAAGGTTTTTTCTTTGTGAGACAGTTTGAAGGAATTGGGATAAGTCATAAGAATTCCTACCACCTATCTAAATATGTTTACCGATATATACCCACCTACTTGACATTTCACTGACGTATTTACGTACTTTTGAATTTGCATGGACTCTGAAGTAGATAGAGACACTAATTACGGAATGCACGTGTAACTGTCTGGTCGGCGTTTTTCTGTGATGATGCATTTTTACGGAAAATCTAGCAAATTCATTTGTTAAGCTTTCTAAACAAGGACTTCCCGGTCCTAATAAAACACGTGCTTCGTCTAGATAAATCATCTCTAATTATTAACTGTCCTGCACACCTGTTGCATTATGACAACTCAATATATCCCACGCACTTTAATCCAATTCATTATACCAGAGATATATTCATCTGTCTAGAAATATGGTTATGAAGAAAAGTTCTACCATATTTGATGACCACTAAAATCATGCGGTTTCTTTGGAGGATGTCATAATAACAACATTCTTTGTACTAAGGCTGCTAAAATGTGGAATGTACACTGTGTGTTTACTTTTTCAGATTTGCATTTTGAACAGATGGTCCGTACAATGACTTTGCAACACTTTAAGTGTCATATGCATATGTGTCAATGATTGTAACCCACTGAAGTCATTATTAGTAATCTATTATGATTTAATGTGCAAATACAAGTTATCACTTGATCTAATGCTATCTCACATATTTAATACAAATTGTTAAACCGCCCTTTACATACTAATTATTCTACAGATTAATCTGTTTACCTGATCAAGATATAGAGCTCACGACGGGTGTAAATGATCAACAGGGGATGCTTACTCCTTCTAGACACCCGATCCCAACTCTGGTATGTCCAGGGGGTCAGTTTTTGTTCTTATCTTAATTTTGCATATTTTATGGAATTTATGAGATTGATCACTGTTCGTTATCTTTACTTGTTTATCTACGTCTGATTGGGATTGTACGTGGAATTCTCTCAGGTGTTGCACAATTTACGCTGAATTTTCGTACACCCTTGATCAAACATAGATAATGAATTCGTGTCCTTTGTAATCAAGTTAATGATTTCATTTCCCGTTATGTGATAGATATATTAAAGTAAAGTAACATGGTTCCAAGGATAAAAGGCCTTTAATTGTGAAGTCAAACCACAACGTTGTACGTAGTTTACTTACTATTACTTAATAGTTTCCACTATGGGTCTACAAATTATATTCTTGGGTTATGGGACAAGTTTCGTTTCGATTAACTTTTTCTCAGATGAAGCACATACATGATTATTGGTGGTTGACAATTTCGTGAGCTTAAGACCTTACTGCTAAACTTGCAGATACATAATGAGCTTATTTCAGTTGTGCTGGTACTGTGTATATGAAATAATATATACATGAAACAAGTTGACAAAGAGATGGACAGACAGGTAACCATTCCAAAACCAATTTTCTCCCCTTGGACCGGTCGCGGTGGGTCAGTGGTTAGAGCGATCGCTTCGTAACCGGGAGGTCTTGAGTTCGAGCCCCGCTCGTGCCATGACCGCGTCAAACCTAAGACCAAAAAATAGGTAGTGATTGCTCCTTCGCCAAACGCTCGGCATTTAGAAGTGAGAATCACGGGTTTTTCGGATATGACCTGAAAAACGGAGGTCCCGTGTCACGGTGGGCGTCGACACGTTAAAGTACCCTCATTGCTACGGCCTGAGTGCTAAGCATAGGTCTAAATTTGTGGTACTTCACTTACAGCTTCGACGGGACGTAAAACAAATAAGCAATCTATCAATCAATCAATCTCCCCTTGTGAAGAAAATTTTGTAACTACATCCGTATATCAAGGATATTAGAAGAACAGTAGAAGAGCACCGTACTGTATACGTGTGTTTAGCATCATTAAATATAAGTGCAATCAGATAAAGGCATTCGCTAAATCTGGTAACCAATATACGTCACTCAATTCTCTCTCTCTATCTCTCTCTCGCTTCATATATCAATGGTGTAAATGGAAGCTTGATGCCCATTATTTGTCTTTTATTATCACGAAAACGTACTTGCAACCTTCATTTCAAGGTACTTTGCCATATTTATTTACTGTCTAATGATCATCTGGAACCAACGATGATGCCTTCGATCTTGTGATTTGTAAAATGGTCATCTTCAAAAGACTCTTAAGTGACCAGATATACGTGTATTCACTTAAAAATCCTAGCCATTGTATGAAGTCTATGTTTTCTAGTTACCCGGGTGAAAACGCCAAACCCGACGCTCAGTGTCACAGCAGGAGTGACACGATAACGATCCCGTCCTGCTCAAAGGCCATAAGCGCCGAGAATAGGCCTAAATTTTGAAGTCTTTCACCGGCAATGTTGACGTCTCCATATGAGTGAAAAATTCTCGAGCGGGAATCTCTCTCTCTCTCTCTCTCTCTCTCTCTGTATATATATATATATATATATATATATATATATATATATATATATATATATATAGTAATCCCCATTCTTTGTTGTTCAGTGATATGGTTCCAAAAGGAGAAGCTAAAATATCTGTCAATGGAAGAAAGATACAGGAATTTATATGTCCGCTGTCATCCTTACATCAATTCCAGACAATCTATCCTTTAAGGAATTATGCATACAAGTCTTTATAGCAAATGTAAGCTGAATGAGATGACTCGAAATACAATTATATTAAATTTATTATCAATGTGATCTTTATGATTTGTGTGTCCCAAAAAAATCATCCCCTCTGTTTACTAATAGTCAGGTGTACAAAATTAAGAACATGGGGAAACGGACCCCTGGACGCAAAAGATATAGGATCAGGTGTAAGGAGTAAGCATTCCATGTCGACCGGTCATATCTGCTATGTACCTTATATCTTGATCAGGTACATGGCATAATCCATCATCAGAATCACAAAAGAACGGCCTAAAGATGCTTACTCCTCCTAGATAGCCCACCTTTCGTATATCCAGGGGTTTGTATTTGCCCAAATTTAATTTTGTATTCCTTATAGGAGTTTTGAGATTGATCACAGTTCGATATCTTCACCTTTTCATACCAAAAACCTCCGACCTAACAAATAGCATGAAACACGTCAGGTAGCACACCACCCAATGACAAGCTACATTTGCAAACCTGACCGGCATAACAACCACAAAAGCCACGAAATGCCGACCCCACACAATACTGCCATGTACATGTATGAATTGTTTATTTCACGTGGTTTTACAATACATAACCAAGATGGCGGTGTAGTAAGATTAGTATTACTAGTATGCAGAGCACGACAAGTATTTCCTTCCAGCTGAAGATCAAACGCTGTTCGCACGCTCTACGGCCACTCATCCTCCCACATTTGTCTTCACATGTGTTTATCGTTGTAGATATCTTAGAATCCAATGGGTTGCACAAGAACTGAACGACGTACTGTGTTAATTTTTCTGAATGTTAGAAAACCCAATAGTTCACATTAAGAACTGAACACATTAAAGTCTGTTATCTCACATTTAACCCTTTATCTAATGGATATCAACTTTCCAAATCCACGCACCAAACGAACCCTGGATACTCCACATTCAACCTCACACAAAAGGATTCCATCGCAAATACTGATGTAAGAAACACAATCAAATCTAATGATTAATGCTCCAGGACCCTCAATGTCACATGAAAAATAAAAAAAAAATCTTGAATGGTGATGTACATGGTGGAAAATACATCGTCAACGTTTACACATGCGACTACAACAAATCAAAAAATGACCGCGCGGCCTCTATGACGCAGATTCGAATGACTGACATTTTTCAGCAATGATCACATAATTTCAATGTAAAACGTCCTAAAATGTAATTCTATTTCCTGATTTAAGAATGTTCCTTTATCAATTAAAAATTGTGACGGTCAATTTTTATGTTTACTTACATTTCCCAACGAGCTATTTTTAGCGGCGTGATGTTAATGTTATGAATGTAGTTATGTTTGAGATAAACTATATATATATATATATATATATATATATATATATATATATATATATAAATTTTTTTTTTTACTGTTTTTGACTTACTAATTATTGTTTCATTGTTTCTTTTATCGTGTATCTTTAACGTCTTTCTTTGTCCTGAAAATTTGAGTTATTGTTGCGACAGTTTTATTTTATAGTTCAAATAGATATTCCATTGATATAATTCTGGATAAGGTACAATAAAATGAACAAGAGGGTCACAGGCCTTATTGCTCACCTGAGTATTAGTTAAAAGTATCACTATTTCCAAGGGCGACGACAATCTCCAGTTCTGACTTTCTAAGCTAAATTCTGATATTCAGCAAAATCGTACACATATAAAACAAGATGTGATTTTAAAACTTGAACGCCCTCAATGTGTCCTATACTGATGAAAGGCTTTACATGATATAAGACATTAACGAGGAATGACTAATGTTTACCTGTCCTAGAGGGAAAACTCTGAGGTTGCGAGATTCACAATTTTCCTACATGCTTTTCTGCTTTTCCTAAATATGCATTTCGTTTTTATACCATGTCAACAAACTTCAAGAAGTCTTTCAAATGATGAAGACAATAACGACTATGATAATTTTGAATTCACCCTGGAATCAAATCTTTACCCCCTAGGATTATCAAATTTATAATTTTGGTAGAGGACTACATACTACTTCTGTATATGTATTTAGTTTCAATTTAGTATCATTAACATTAAAGAAGATGACTTTTAAATGTTTTACACATTAGTACTATATATACTCCAACTTGGGGGGGGGGGGGGGGGGGGGCTCCGTGGCCGAGTGGTCAGAGCATTGTGCTCAAAATTACATGGCCTCTCATCTCTAGTTGGCGCGGGTTCGATTCTCACTCACGCCGATATATGTCAGAAAGTTTGCCAGTTTACTTTCGGAAGGTCGTTGGTCTCTTATCATGTACATTGTATCTGGGTTCTTTCCTCCACCAATAAAAACTGGACGTCATCAGATAAATGAAAAATTATTGAGTGTGGCGGAAAACAATAAACAACAAAGAATCAATCAATCATACACCAAGTTTGGCCCCACCTTGGAGTCAGAACTTTAACCTGGAGATCACGAAAGTTACAATTTTGGTAGTGGCCTTCCTGCTCTACATCACTATGCATTCTACTTTTCGTACAGATGTGTGGTTCTTGAGAAAAAGATTTTTTAAAAGTGGTTAGTTTTTTTGACAGATTTGTCCTCAAATCTAATAAGGATTGGAATCTTAATTACAAAGAAGAGGTTGAAAGTGTTTAATTGTTAAGACATTTAATCACTGGCCATTTTGGCCCTACCCTAATGTTAAAACCCCTATCCCCTATATATTTGGTTTTAATTTATAATCAATAGCATTAAAAGAGATGTCTTTAAATGTTTTACACAGGACCTTTATCCCGGCAATCATGAAATTTTCAATTTTGTTAGAGGTCTTCTTGCTCTATATTACTATGCATTTCATTATTAACATACATGCACGGTTTTAAAAAAGAATTTTATTTGAAAAAAATGGTCAATTTTTAAAAGCCATTGCCCCTCCCATAAGAACTTAAGAGTCGTGAATTCACATTTATGTTCGCCTTGTCCAATTGATGCTTCATACAATTTGAAAAGAATTGGGGTGATAGTTATCAAGAAGTTAAAAATGTTCAGTTGTTAACGCATTGCGCATGACGAAGACGCACGATCATTATGAAAAAAATATTGAAAACAGGAGTATGTTCTAAACCGTTTTATAAAAAAGATATTCCATGCTAAATTCCTTACGTTTTCTATCTATATAGTTTTACCAATTATCGGCCACATAATTAAGACACCATAATGCAACAAATTGGAATAAAATGAATGTTAGATGTGAAATTCAGAAGTCCGTACCCATCTAGATTTCCCAAACCAGCAACAAAAGAGATTGTACCATACTCTCGGATGCCTCACTGCATCTTCAGACTTTCAAGAAACATAGACGTCGATAGGCCTACATTTGTCGCCTTCCTTGACATATCGAAATCATTCGGTATGGTCTGGGGACAAGCCACCCCAACTAGTAGTTGCTGATCGTCTTTGAACTTTTGCCGACGCCTGACACACTAATACACCACGTTCTGTCATAGGAAACAACATAAACTCTCATTGGTTTCCTGTTTCTCAAAGCATTGGTTAAAGTATGCTCTTCATATTCAATTCAGACTCAGTGTTTCAATATGGAATGTACAGCATTACTAGTCCCAATCTTGTTTTTGTGGATATTTCCTACCTCGCTCTATCTCTTTCAGCTTTCCAAAACTATTCTTTCGATAACATTCTATTAATACACGAAGTGAAATTTTTAAAATTAGCGTCAAATATCTATTTTTAAAAAAATTATTTCGTCATCTAATCCAACCAATGCAGCTTCTACATCTCGGCACGAAACCTGTCTTCCTATCTAAGGCATATCATTTAGGAATTCTTCGCCACACCCAAAACTCGTTTATGGTGAAAAAAAAAACTGTCGACGCCTACAGAAAAGGTCTACAAGATCTTACTACTCCCAAAGCACGAGAACACTTTAATTCAGATACCATATCACGGCTCTTCTCCCTTCTATCCTATATGGATTGGGACTCTAGTGATTTATGTCGGCAAGATCTTCAAGCCCTTAACACTCGTCAACACACCATATGTAATCACGCAATGGATCTGCCAAAGGATGTAAGATGTGAATCTTTCCTTTGACGTTTTCGATCCCATCTGAAATAAAAAAAAGAAGTCAATTCTGTGGCCTGCTGATGTCACCATCTATATAAAGGAGATATTTCTTGCGGTGGCCTTCCTTCGGCATTTAGATATATAGACGAACTTTTATCGATGATCCGGGTTAGAATATATTATCAGTACCCCATGCTTGTTGTAAGAGGCGACTAAATAGGACGGTCCTTCCCATGAGACTGCATAAACCAAGGCACGATAAAATTCCTCCCTGCTCAAAGATCATCAGCGCCGAGCATAGGCCTAAATTTTGCAGCCCTTCTCTGGCAAATGATGACGTCACCAATTGAGTGAAAGATTAGGAATGTTAAACAATTTACTATCATATATCAATTTGTTACACTCCAGTGACTCCAAAATAAGACTCCACAGTGTCTTCCAAATTTGCTGCATATTTGGATATTTTATTGAACATACTTGTTAATTGCAAACTGATAACTAACTTCATGGCAGACAGGGTGACTTCAGTTTCTCTATCATCATCTTCCCTTATTTACGAAGCAATATAGTATTATCATCTAAATATGGTGTTTATATCCCTTAATATATCGAATAGCGAAGTAAACAATGTGTAAATCGTAATCGTAAATCCACAAGACATATACAAGTTCGATTGTAGGGCAACACGGACCTCCGACAAAGCGAAGGTAGGATCAGGTGCCACGGAGGAGTAAGCATCCTCTGTTGACCGGTCACACCCGCCGTGAGCCCTTAGTCGAAATTAGGTAAACGGGATTATCCGTAGTCAAAGTTAGTATGAAAAATGACAGTCTAACAAAGGGTTTGAAACAAATTATTCAACATATGTCCCAGAGACACTTTGTAATCGCAAACAAGGTCAATATAGCGACCGTAAAATTTGCGAAATGATGACTTCAAACGAGATTCGTTATAACCCTGCAACGTCAATTTTTTTGTCAGTAGTTGACCTCGCTTTAAAAAATTCTCATACGCATAGCAATGTCTCGCGTATCGAATCAACTGGGAGATATACACACCATAAGCAGGCGAAAGTGGTATATTACTATGAACCGATTTGATACGCAAGATTGATTGAATGTTTGTTGCTTTCCACCACACTCAACAATTTTTTAGTTACCTCGTGGCGTCCAGTTTTTGTTGGTGGAGGAGAGAACCCAGATACAATGTACCTGGTAGGAGACCACCAACCTTCCGAAAGTAAACTGGCAAACTTTCTCACATATATCGGCACGAGCGAGAATCGAATCCGCGCCGACTAGAAGTGAGAGGCCTTGTGATTGTTAGCGCAATGCTCTAACCACTCAGCCACTGAGGCCTATATGAAGTATAAGACATGTATGAAGTATAAGACTTATATCAAGTAAAAGACATAGATCAAGTATAAGACATGTCAAGAGGACATACATGTAATAATAATAACATTATTATTATTAATTGGATTTTATATAGCGCTTTTCCAGCATATGCTGCTCAAAGCGCTTCACAATACATTATTACCCCAGCAGACCTTAGAACATCCCAGAGCTTTCTCAGAGCAAGCTGCCGTTAAGGCGCTAGAGCACTAACATTTTAACAATATTTTTCACTGTCTATAGCCAGGTACCCCTTTTACACTTGGTTGGAGTGAGGAAATTCGTGTAAAGTGCATTTCCCAAGGACACAACGTCAGTCCTGTCGCGGCCAGGACTCGAACCCACAACCTTTCGGTTGGGAGTCTAACAGCCTACCCACTAGCCACCGACGCCACATGTATGATTGCATAATTATACAGATAAATAAATATAACAGTTGTGAGTGATTAATTGACTTTGATTTTCATGTGATGATAAAAGATTAGATATTCTAATAAATGAAAGAAAAAATATATAAAATTATGAAGATGTTTTCTTTTAAACTGTACATTCATATTGAATATAAATGAATCTTCTCGGCCTTTTATGCAAGCATGCATATATTGAAATAGCTCAATAGATACAAAGACAAATATCTCACAATATCCCACTATGTGTATATCATATAACAAAAATACAAGGGCACTGTATCTCACTACATGCATATGATATAGCAAAGATACAGGAACATAATATCTCAACTTTTTAGCATCCCATGGCGGATATTTACATTTGACTTTGAAATATGCATGAACGTTTTGCTTTTCCTTTGTGATAAACTTTTTGTTTTAATTTTGATATGTCATTTAAAAAACTTTCAGTGAACTCGCATTTACGTAAGCGTTTATTGCCCATTTAACTATTGTTTTATATCACAAATATATCGTTAAATAGAAGTCAATTTGTTGCTTCCCAAGTAAATTGCATTGCTAGTGGCGCAACATTTTGTCATTTTGTAAGTCATTATGATGCGTAACTGAAACAAGTTGAAATAAAAGAAAACGCAATATTGATGTATTGGTTTATTGGAACGTCAAAATGTAATGAAAAAAGTCGCAATTAGTGTTATGCTGGATTCAGTTTTTTTAGTGTTTTAATTTAAATTTATATATCCCGATGAACTCGAAATAAAGGACACTACAGAATCTGACGTGTCTGCTTCATATTTGGATATTTTACTTAATATTGACTCTAATGGTAGACTGACAACTACATTATATGACAAGCGTGATGACATCAACGTTGCAATCATCAACTTTCCATATCTATGTAGTAATATACCACTTTCGCCTGCTTATGGTGTGTATATCTCCCAGTTGATTCGATACGCGAGAGCATGTCATGCGTATGAGAATGTTTTAAAGCGAGGTCAACTCCTGACAAAAAATTGACGTTGCGTCGTATAGCGAATGGTGAAGTTAACAATGTGTTAATCATAATCATAAATCTCAAAGGCATATACAAGTTTGAGTGTAGGGCAACACGTACCTCCGACAAAGCGAAGGTAGGATGAGGTGCCATGGAGGAGTAAGCAACATCTGACTTCTGTACATACTGACTGTTGCAAAAATATAAAATACGCAGTGAAAATTCCATACCTGATGAGGCACTGTTCTTGGTTAAACAAGATGAACAGCATTTAAAAACTTAGAAGTCAAAGCAGACTATCAAACAACCAACTCTAGAAAAGCTGCTGTTTGGAGACAATTTATAGAGGCCGTATATAATACAATAAACGAAAGCTGATACAGAGAATGTTCACGATTTAACTTCAGCGACTTCTATATTATATTTTAAACCAACATACGATTTAGAGGAAGGCGATAGAACTCTGAAAGAAACTTGTAAAATATTAAAGGGCGCCTTATATATGACACGGTGACACCGTCTTGAAATTCATAGACTTTTTAGAAGTTGACATGAATTATAATGCAATTGTTACAATATTAAACAATATGTAAATGGTCAATATACGCCTACGTAGTAGCGCCTTCATTAGGGTGTCGTACAACAGCGTAAATATCGTAGCTTATAGGTTTTCCATTGAATGTTTATTTGTTTTATGGTCGTGTAATGCTTTGAGTTCATATTGATTTTTCTTCCGAATCTGGTTGATGGCGTAACACTTTGCTGTAATAATATTTACCTAGTATGCATGTTTCTAGAGTATACATAGTAAAATTACAAATAAAACTAATAATAAATGCTTCATTTTATCTTTAATCTTTGTATAACAACGGCCTAGCATAGGTGTATGCTCATCTTGTATCTAAGCAATGTTGTATTCAGTAAGGGATTTGATCGTGCCAATTGACTTTTATGTGACGGGAAATTGGTGAAGGGGTTAACAGCAAGTACATATTTTCATGTTTATACACGAGTAGGTTTCAGACCATCCCAGTCATAAAATTCAAGTTCTGACCACTTAGCACCATTATTTGTGTACCCAGCTACATCCCTTTTTACATAAACTTTGCATCAAGTTCATGATCTCATTACAAAAGTCTGTTCAATGAAAAGGTGAAGATTACAAACATGATCAATCTCATATCTTCTATAAGGAATACAAAATAACGAGTTGGTAAATACGGACCCATGAATATACCAGAGGTGCGATCAGGTGCCTAGGAAGAGTAAGCATTCCCTGTCGACCAGTCACATCCATCGTGAGCCCAGTAAACGCAGTAATCCGTAGACAAAATCAGTTTGTAAAGAACGGTCTAACAATTAGTATGAAACACGTCAGGCAGCATTTGACCCAATAACAATAACTTCTAAAAAGTCTATGTATTATCAACCACAAAAGTAGCAAAAATGCTGACTTTAAAAGAGACTGTTGAAACCCCTGTAAAATCCCTGTTTGTCAGTAGCCTGCCTCGATTTAAAACCTGATCATACGCAGAATAAGATATTGCCTATCGAAGCAGTTGAGAGATATAAAGATCACCATATGTAGGTGATATTGGAATATTGATACCTAGACCCGACATTATCCCATCTGTCATAAAGTTGAGGTTTAGTTTGTCATTAAAATTTATGTTTTATAAAATATCTTAGTGTGAAGCAGACAAGTAGGATTCTGTGGTGTCTTTCATTTCGAATTGACTGGGATATATCAAATCGAAATATGAATGAAAATGATTATTGTTAATTGATAAAACATCCAAAATTGTTCTTTGTATGTAGAAGCATGTGAATATATTCCACCTTATAAGAATATTTCGCATTTGTCGGCGAAAAAAGGGGCACAATTCTTCCCCAAGGAAATTCTGACAAAGTGTTGGAGGACCTGACCAACAAAGAACAAAATGAAGAACTCTATCATCGTTTTGATATCAACTTCAGACTACTTGTGCGTAGAATCAGAGTAGTGTTTAACAAAGTAATTTTATGAATGACTGATCACTAAATATGTATATTTCTTTTTTTCTAATTCTATTGACGAAGCAACTGTTTATGATGTCAATAAGTCTAGTCTTTGATTTATCGCGAGTAATAGTCGTGCAATGTAAGTTTCACAGAAGGAGTGACCGGTCGACAAAGCATGCTTACGGCTCCTCGATACCTGATCCCACCTCTGGTATGTTCAAGGGTCCGTGTTACCCCATCTCTCTGATCAGTATTTTCTATAGGAATTACGAGATTGAATACTGTTCGTTATCTTAGCATTTTCATTGAAAGTCATACGGTTGGTGTTGTTGATTGGAGAAAAGTTTTGCGATTTCAAATTTACTAAGAGTTCCATTTTTTTTTTAGAATCTACATTTTATTTATACCACTTTTGGCATATATAGTGTCATAATACGTTTAAAATTTCTCCATCACGGCTTTAAATATATTAAGGAGTGAAAATAAGGGCATCGTAGAATATTTACATGATCTAGCAATTATCTCTGTAATGGTTTGTGCGAAATGTGGGAACCAGTAACTCATATTCACTCGTTCCATTGACTGGAATACTAAATGTGTCTAAAACGGAAGGTTCCACGATTTTGAAGAAATTCATCTTTTGAAAGAGCACTGGGAGTATAAGTACGATTACTAGATGTGGAATAATACCAAGTTCGTTTCAAATATATTTCAATAATGAACCTTGCAAAGACAATGTTATTACAAGCTTTGTCAACTAGAACCAAAACATATACATGTACTTCATGTAACATATTTAAATCTTTTATCACTTCTGGTTTACTAAACATAGAATGATAGATAGTACGCACTGTTGTTCAGGTATGTCTAATACGGTATTTTAATATTCCTCTTATACTTTATATCCATTCAGATAATGTACCTGTATCAAGTTGTTTTCATTAGCCCATCGTCTGGCATAACCTTCGACAAAATTGATAACAGAGATGAAGTTCTGTCGATAATTTAAAGATAGAGGTTCTCTGAATTATGAACCTTTTAAAATAAGTGATTTCATGTCCTCATTTTTAGTTAAATATAAACACCATCGGTAATGACATGTCTAGCTGGGCTATAGTTGAACGAAAAACAAAGAACATGAACACGTATGTGGATTATGTCTCTCTCTATGCACTGCAAAGTTTGATTGTAATCAAAAAGTTTGGATGCAGTAGTAGAAGTATATAGACGGAAATACATGATGCAGACTGGAAATATGCTGGAATAAAAGACTGAACTTATTTATGATGAATGATGTTGCTTATGTTGACTGAATCTATACCTTTGTTAGTACATTTAAATTTAAGGGACTGGCGGCATGATTCGGACGAATATTATTGATAATCCGCGGTGGTTTAAAAAGCCTTTGGTGAGCAACATCCATTATGTATATTCTGGAGTTGACAAATCCTACTGTGGACTAGCTTTGGTTTCTTCAAATAGTATATTCAAAACTCTCAATGGAACAAATAGTATAGTTAAAACTCTTAATTAAACAGAGTAAGGTTTTGTGCGAATATGATGTAGACCTAATTGTCAGCTGAAGTAAAGTAAAAGAGAATTAAGTGTGACATTGAGTATATTTGCCCTTTTATGAACGATGTCCACGACTGCATTTACGTTTTTGTGTATTTGGAAAAAAGCCCCCATCACATTCACGTTATTTCCTTGTGAACTAATCATATTCCCTACATTGTACACGTTGTTGTTGCATCGTTGTGTCCTGAATTTTGATCCGGTAATCTTCTCGTTTCTACGAAAAGAGGTACTGAAAGTTGGATATGACTGGTAACTGAGAACAAAAGTAAACCCGTTTCATTGAAATCTACGTTGAAATCTACGTTTACTCCTCCTGGGCATCCGATTCCATCTCTGGTGCTTTAGAGGTCCGTGTTTGTCCTGATCTTAATTTTGGATTCTTTATAAGAGTTATAAGATTTGATCACTGTCCGGGCTTTTTTCCCCATGTATTCTAATCTGAGATTTCTGCGACGAAATCGTTGTAAGAAGAAAATGAGCTAGAGGTAAATAAAGCTAAAATGCATTTTATGTGTCAAACTTAACATGCACAACATATCAACAATCACCGTCATAGAGAGAACAAACATAACCTGGCATATAGAAGAGTTTATGTGTGAGGATACGTCCTGTGCCAGCTATATATATATATATATATATATATATATATATATCATTTTCTAGATAAATGGCAATATTTCTTAAAATCACTGGGAAAACACGATTTAAAGCAACATTCACACACTAAATCGTCCATTGTTAAATGTTGAGCAGACCGAGTGGCGGAAACAGCATCTGAAAAAAAAAAAAATGAAAACAAAGGCCAATTAGAATGTCAACAAATGTGACAGGGGTACATTTGTAATTTATAAACATCACAACAATTCTTGTTCTCATCGAAAAAACGTATAGCTCTAATTCTATTGTGTCAATGTGTATTTTTGGCGTCCTGAAATTTTGTGTTGCTTTTTGACAGGTGGATCCTTGTTGCATTATTACTTATTTGGCGGACTGTCATTTTAAACATATATAATTACCTAAACTTAATATAAAGGTAATTGATGGTAAATTTATTTCTTAAAAAAAACCCAGAAAATAAAGTGAAATGAAAACATAATTCAACAAGTGGACTGCACTTCTTTTTATCTTAACATCAAATCTTTAATGTACTTTTATTGCACATTATGCTCGACTCAAAGCTTGGTTTTTCTGTCTTTTTTTTTTTTTTGTCTTTTTTTTTTAATTTCTAATTTTATTAGCAACTGAGACCGTCATATTATATATTTCTAGGCATCTGTGTGTATATTTAGCAAGGGTTTTAACCTTGGAAACGAAGAAAGACCAATCAGCTCTCGACACATAAATAGAAAAGCGAAGAATTTAATCACTCTTCAGGACAGGAGTAAGTAAATGTAACAGATAGCATATACAAATTTGACGGCGAGCAGCTCTTAATGTTCCGCTGATAATATATGTCATTTTTCATACGTGAAGCATTCTGTAAACACCTTAAGTACAAGGTGAAGCTAGTAACCGCAAAACGGTCTCCTACTTCCCTATTCTAATTATGTAAGATGATTCATGAGCAGATTGAGAGAGGGGTACATATAAACCAAACATTCTTCAAAATTTGTGGGTTCGTTTGTAACCTTTTAAAAAATCGTAGTATGTGAGTGTTTCTGACAAAAGTTACAATGTATGTATACAAATAATCGTTTATGTGTAGTGTACTTGAAATATCAAAAAAAAAAAAAAATCTATATGCTTAAATGAACAACTTGGATTTTTATTTCATAGAAGAGCGCCGATTTAGGCAAACATTATGTTATGTCATAGAGTTTTCCTTAGAGATAGAAGAAAAATGTCCAAAAGGTAGGTCTTAGGAGAGAAAATTAGTAGGTTAACAATATCTTAATAAAACTGGAAAATTGCAGTTTTCTGATGTAATGTATATACTAAAAAAATGACAGATAATCAATGAGATAAATTACCTAAAACTGTATTATAGTCATCGTTTCTAATGAAATGAGATTTAGCTACAGCTATAAAATCATGAGTATACGGAGTAAAAAAGGCCCTTCTGTCTTAGAATTCTCAATTTTGTGAAGGTTCGTTTTTGTAAGAAATCACACAGCGCATCTGTCAACAAACATAATTATCCGCAAAAATACATGAAATTTACCTGAAAGATGGATTCCAGTCCAATATACTGACAAAATAGTTCCGGTAAAGATAAAATTAACCTTGAACCTAACTGATTCACTCTTTTTACAGATAGTTTTTCCGCAAGGAACTACTTTGTTCGTATACTGAACTTGAACCGAAAGACGAACCTTTGGTAAAAATATGAAGTTTATTTAAAATGAGCGCGACGTTTTTAGAAAGAAAAACACCACGTCAAAACTGGCTAATTGATATCTGAGCATCGAAAATGGTTAGGAAATGATTCTTTTTATGATCGCGTTATCAGTTACTTATTTAGTTGTAGGCTATAGACGGTCTTATTGCTTCTTTCACCTAGTATCAACAGTGCGCTTCTGTTTTCTTGATCGACTTCAAATAATTAATGCGGAATAAATGTCTTGCATGTGTCATCGGATTTAAAAATGTTTCTAGTGCATGATGATTAAATTAAAAAAAAAAAAAAACTTTATGAAGGATAATAGAATCAGTTTGATTGTATTACTAAATCTTGCGAGTTCTCTCCATAAATCATTCGTTTCGATCTCGGTAAAAATCGTACGAACAGGAGTCAAGGTCGACATTAACCTTTGACCTTCAAATGACGAAAATAATTGTCGAGAATAATGAACAGTGTCCCTAATATAGCCACAAGCACGCATTTGTAGGCAGCACGGAACAAATTTATGAAAGTATGTCAAAGATGGAAGAAATATCACATCATATTGTAAAATTATGCAATCTATTACAACACTTCATGTAATTTATGCATTGAAAACATATTTCTTTGATGCTTGAACTGCATACTAATACCAAACAAGTAGTGCATACCAACAAGTCATATCTTGTAAATTAGTCATGTTAGCAGATTATACTTAGATATGTAAATTTAGAATTTGTACATGCGAATTTTGTTTCATGTTTTATCATTTTCTGATCTACAGTTACAATTTTTTGATATGAACTGGATAAAGTATCCAAGTCCTGTAACTTTTAAATCTAAAGACCACGTCATCCGTGCTTGCGCATCCATTTTATTCTTGTTGATGTGCTGCAATCTGATGACATTTCTATTTCATGGTATGTTAGCTCATTTCCTGAAACATTTTGCTATTCAGAATTCTTGGCAAAATGTGATTAATCGTGTTGCAAACAGTTAGGAAGGATGTTGCAAATAGTTAGCAAAAACGTTGCAAACGGTTAATGATCGCGGAGTAATTTACAGCAAATTGCACATCATTAATTACCGCAAAGCTCAAGGCATGATTATATAATCCTACATTTTCGCTGTCGTATTCGGACATTTTCATGCGATAAAGGGGCATATGTGTGTGTGTGTGTGTGTGTGTGTGTGTGTGTGTGTGTGCGTGTGTGTGTGTGTGTTAAATTGACACTATGGACATTTTTCTTATTATACCAGGTATCTAAAATTAAGATGTGTAGTGAATCTTCGTCGCGCTGTATGAACGAGGGGTGGTCAGGTTGGAACACCTGCTTGTATATGAGGTTATAAACTTGACTCGAAAGCCTCGTTCAATGACAATATTTTATCAATAGCAGTAGTATTATGGTTAGCTATGAATGGCACTATGTTAAGGAAAAGTTCCTTTGTAAGTTGTAACTAGGAATAGGAATTTTTCTAGATGTTCCTTTGGAAATGATAAAGTGCATATGTAAAGTTGATTAATTTTAGAAAGAACAGAAGGCAGAATATAATGCTGGAGTGCAACGTACCCATACTCCTACAGGTAACGCTCATACCTGTCATACACCTTGGACTCTTACATTAAAACAAATTCGTTCCGACTAAAATTTGGTCAGAAAGATTTCTGAGTAAAATTTACCAACAAAAAAAATTCTATTTATTTTGTATTTAAATTTTTCATAACTAAATAGCTATTACCTAACCGGCTAAATCAGGATGATCTTTAGTGACATTGATAGTATATGCATTTAATACCATTTTTATGATTTAACGTAAATGTAATATTTCGGAATGAATTTCCGGAAAACGAAATTTCTGCTCATAGCATTTCAATGCGAAACTCTTCTAAGTCAGTGATTAGCTTTCAAATCGTCATGTGTATAAAAATTATTCAACCAAAGCTTCATCATCTCTACATACCTGAAAGATGCCTTCCCTCTGTTGAGCTAGGTATTTGTTTTGCAAGTTTTGTATATTTCAATGTGAATTGTTAATTTATCTGTTTTCACATTGTTTATCAGCTTTGTTCGTTTTCCAAAGACTGGTTACGGAGTGTTAATGATTCGTGTATCTTATGAAGAGGTGAAGACAATGGACAATGATCAATCTCATATCTTCTATAAGGAATACAAAATTAAGAGTTGGGCAAACACGGACCCTGGATATACCAGAGATAGGATCGGGTGCCTAGGAGGAGTAAGCAACCCCTGTCGACGGGTCACACCCGCCGTGAGCCAGATACCTTAATTAGGTATACAAAATAATCCTTAGTTAAAATCAGTGTGTAAAGAACAGCTTAACAATGGGTATGGAACACGTCAGACATCATTTGACCTATTGGCAGGTTGTATTGGTAAACTAGATCGTTATAAGGACCATACAATCTGTGAAATGCTGACGTTATGCGAGACTGTTGAAACCTCTGTAACATCAAAGTGTTTGGCAGTAGCCTGCTTCAATTCAAAAACTGATTATACGCAAAACAAGCTCTTGCGTATTGAATCAGTTGAGAGACATAAACACCATATGCAATTGACAATGGACTATTGTCACATCAATATGGGAAGTTAACTATGAGAAGCTGAAATCATACAGTTTATGATAAACTTGAGTTGCTAGTTTGCCGTTAACATTTATGGTCAATAAAATATCAAAGTTCGAAGCAGATGTGGAGGACTCTATTTCTTTTATTTCAAGTTCACTGTTATACATTGAATCAACATATGAATGAAAACAATTATTGTTAATAGGTAAAACGTCATCGATATATTTATATGTTGGGTTGAAGACCACAGTGAGAGATTTTTCTTCTCAAGTAAACATTTTTGAATAATTTCTGCCTCATAAGAATATAAGAACAGGTCAGTAACAAAAGAGCAAAATTTGTACCCATGGGAATTCTAACAAAGTGTCGGAGGACCTGACAACCAAAGACTAAGAAGTTGTTGTCAGTGAGGAACTCTAGCATCTTTTTAATATTAACTTCAGAGTACTTGTGCGTGGGGTCAGAGTGGTGTTTATCAAAGTAATTTTATTACTATATATATTGGACTAAACCTCAAACCGATGTGGTATTTCTTGAAAGTTTCATTATGCAAGCGCTTCACAGGGGAGTGGTTTCAGCGTCAAGAATATTTACAATGATGCTAGATATTATTTAGAATTAAAGAAGGAAATGAAATAAGATTGGGAAAAAATATGATAAGAATAAAAACTAAAGAAATACACATGCGTGACAGCGTGGAATACAATCATTGCTCATGAATCAATCTTTAGCTCGCAGGAGTAGAGCAGAGGAGTGGGAAGAATGCAATAAACGGTGAACGAACCTGGGTGCTCGGTGAGATCATATTGCGCATACTGTGCTCACAGAAATTGAGCAAGTTTTGAGCGAAAGGCGATCGAGGTGCGGATATTGAAGCGAATTGCGAGTTCTTTAAATGTTGTCAGCATAAGAACTGATTTCTAACATACGTGAAATAATAAACATCTTATGATGAATATTATCTCATCATTTATGTTAAACGTATCGATGAATTTGTAAATAATTCGATAATTAAATAAGTGTTATTTACAGTATATATTCTTTTGAAAGGTTATTGGTATTTTAAAATGCAATTAATAGCATAATTTACTTATTTATGTTTCTTTTATCTATCTACATCACGGCTAATTGTCAAAAATGATTTGATCTCTTCTGAGTCATTAATCAACGTGTATATGCTCTGCAACACGTCGTCGCAAACCACGGCTGAAATGTAGGCTCCTCTACCGTTTTACCCGTGGCTATCTGCGAGTAAATTTCTCATAAATATGCATGAAGAGAATGATGTAATTCGTTGACCAATACAATTCTAGCTTAGCCTAAAATTGAAGATCTGGTTTAGCGCAGCAGCGTTTAACTCAATAATGGTCGGTCATGAAAACTTGTACTTTATAGAACGAAACTAACTTTGACAAGAAATCATATACCCCAAACGTCTGTTCATTCGTTAACCGTTCAATGTTGAAATCGCCATATCTATATATATACGGGTTCTGTTGTGGTTAGTTTATCGAAGAAGTGAAAGAACAAGAGTTCCAATTGGTCAAGAGTAATTTGCTCGCATTCTGTAAACAGTGTAAATCTCCAATTATAATCAGTACTCGGTAGATCAGCGATTGGCCGAATTGCTTCATGAATATTTATGAGAAGCGAGAAAATTTTCATACAGAGAGCCACGGGTGAAAAGGGAAAGGAGCGTATAGTTCAGCCGTGGCTTGCAACAATTTTTCATACACGTGTACCACATGATATGCAGGGGAAAGAAAACAAGTGTCAGTTTCTACAGCACGTTTTCATTCTATCTATTTCAATTTCCATGTGTATGTAAAATGAGTGAGGTGTAAGCTATGAACGAGAAAAATTCGAGAGCGACGACACGGCGGAAGCGGAAGTCAAGCGTGCGATCGTAAAAAAAGGGGGATATGGGATATTTCGAGACTGCATAACAGTAAAGAGACTCTCTGTAGAGTGGGACCACGATATGCACTATTAAGGGCCGTTGAATGTACCCTGAATCAATCACCATATTAATTACCCCAGGTCAGTCTGAGTTCCTATTTATTTGTGAGTGGCGAGGGTTGTTCAAAAAATCACTACCTCATTTCAGCAACTCTGTTCAATAAGCTAAATTTATACATTTTTTGAATATTTTAATTTACTGAATATGATGGATTTGAATTAAACCAAACGTAGTGAAAACAGAAACTGCAAAATGATTTTATAAATTCTGTGTGATGTAATGAAGATAAGCATATATTGACTATGTGACAATACTTTATATAACTACAAAACAAACAAACAAATAAATATAAATACAAACAAATAAATAAAGAAATGAATAAAGAAATAAATAATAGATAAGTAAATTATAATTGAATGAAATAATTCATGCGATATTAATTTTTCTAAACCAGTGAAAAGAACAATAAACTCAATATACTTTGAATTTTTACACACGTCAAATTGGTGTATTCCTGTTTATAATCAATGTGGGTTGTTTTTTCTTTGTCTACACCACATATGTTTTTTTATACAAAAAGCTATTTGTATTTAAAGTCATTTCAAATTCGGCTGGAAATTATAATATATGTGTTTACTTTTAATCATCTTACAAACATTTCAATAACAGAAAAAAGGGCAAAAGGTCTGCTTAGTGATTCAAATTCAAACAGAAACTTAATTTAGTTAAGCTGGCGCTCAGCAGTGCATGTAAAACCTATAAGGATTGTTATGTCAAAGCGATACCTTAGCATTTGATTATTTCTTTAAAAATGTTATTCCAAGAATTTGTCTGATCTTAAGCTGTTACAATTCAAGTTATAACTTTATCGTCATTAAAACGACAAGAGATTATCATGTAAAAATGGAAAAATATTTTTAATAAAAAAGAAATTCACTTTATCCTAACATTTTTTTTATGCATAACTGTTTTTAAATCTGCATTCATCTTTTACCGGATAGATTAAGGAAATCAAAACTGACCGGATGTTAGATCATAATTTTAATTTCATGTACCACAGGATAGATTTGTAATCACTTGAGAGCAGCATACGGCAATTCCAGATTTCATAGATTTGAGTTTAAGTCAGTACTGTCCGAATTCTATTGAGAAAAAAATGGAAAAAGTAAGTGTTTTATTCTTAAAATCAGATCCCATATGTACTTGTGTTTCCATCCTGGATCTGAGGCTTTTCATACAAGTGTAAACACTTTACGTCCTAAGGTTAAGTAAGCTGAATTTCTTTATGTTACGCTGTTGATAATATATTCAATTATCAAATGCTAATTAAATAATTGGATGTTACGCATAAGAAAAGAAAACATATAGGAAACATATCCTACTCTTTCAATAATATTTATACTTCAATTTTTTGTTTTACGTTATTTCTCTTTTTTCTTCAAAATCGCTATTTTGGTCTGTCATTTCCGCATCCATATATATATATATATATTTGCTCGGTTATGTGCAAATGATAATAAGGATGTGTGGTTGAAAGTCATTTATTTTAAAATAATAAATGACTAATTCAAGTAAAGTTGGGAGAAAAGGTTAAAAGCTAAAGCAAATATGATGCAACGAAAAGAGACTCAAAATACTTCATCCCAGCAATTTTGTACGTAAATAATTATATAACAAAACGTAGCAACTGGGATGAAAACATGCAATATCTCGAAGCAAGTACAGAGTATATATATCTACAACTGCATTTACAGAAAGAAAAATAAACAATGCATTATACTCACCGCTGTCAAAGAGATCGATGAAACTGGGAATTTGACACATTAGTAATAACATATCTCCGATCTGATTTCGGCATTCCGAAATAATGCTCAAAGAGTTCATAAACACAGAATCCCGACAACTAAGTCCACTACGTACCAAAATCAACACAAGGACACAGAGCACTAGATACTGTCGAGATTGTTTGACTGGGAGCATGTTGAATGGAGAGCTGACTACGGGATTTGTAGTGTACTTATACAACAGAGAGATTCGTTCGCCCTGCCCACAACTTATTAAGCGATTCAATGAACCATGCACGTGCATCCACATTTCAGATTTGAATTAGTTTGTTAATAAGAAATCTGTAATGGTACTCTTGTTGCGTAATTTTAATGTTTGTTAAATTTTTATTTAGTTTTGTTTTAAGAATTTTTTTCACACAGCTTCTTCCTTAAACTTTCCAAGTTTAAGGTACAGAAAAATAAAATCTTAATTGAAATGTATAACTTTGTATGCAAATTATAAAATAAAACACATTACAAAGCAGTAAATTGACATCCCGTTTGATGTCTTTGTTTAACGATGGTTAAAAATAATAACACAACAAAACAGAACCACACCAAACCATGTTTGTTGGATTTTAACTCATGCATACGATGGAATGTAAATTATTTCGTAAACAAGTTACGTGCCGATTTTTTTTTTAATTGTTGTTTCTAAATAATCTACGGAGGATCAGCCAAATAACGGGGTCGATTTCCGTCGCGGTGCTTAAAGCCCCAGTAACGAGAAAAGAATGAAAAAACTATTAAACATTACAAGAAAGGAAAACCACAATATTGTTGTTTTGATCGTAATATCAAAACAAACCCCACGTGCCTTAAAGCCGTATAGACCATTCATGACACTGTATACAAGCATGTGGCAGTTTTTATCTTTATTGGACATCGTAAATAACATAATACATAATCTTGAGGTCCAAACACACTTGTTCAAGCTTTTGTTTTTCAGTGAAAATAGCTGTTTTTAACATATTTACGAGTTTCTTTTCTTTTTCTTTTTTTCTTTTTAACACGATACTGTAGATATATAATTTGTAACGTTTTATTGTGATAACAGTTAAAAATCTCTCAGTATGGCGGGCAACACCGATGCAATGTGTCGAGAGAAAAAAATATTACAAAATAATGAAATTTTTGCGTGTGAAAAATAAACTAACATTGTAATAACTGAGGTATCTATGTGTGTGTCAAATAATCAAAATTATCAAACTCAACAGTTTTAACAGTTAGAAAACATTCCGACATGCCTGTATTTCTCATCAACATTTCATTGTTTCTTACATTTTCACACACACACACACACACACACAGAGAGAGAGAGAGAGAGAGAGAGAGAGAGAGAGAGAGAATCCTGTAAGAACCAGCTTTCGACAAAGGCTTCTTGTTTGTCATCTTCATATGCATTATATTTGTTTGTTTCATATATTACTTTTTGGAATGGAGGATAATATCCATCTCGCTGCCTTCACAACTGTAAAGCAAACAGGTTGGTATTTTCTGAAGATGACACATTGAATGCCCCTAAAATATTTTTTTTAACAAGAGTAACATTTAAAAATCCTGTAATGTTTTATATCCCCTTAATAAATGTTTTTTCAACCTTCTTACTGCGGAAGAAATATGTAAAAAAAAAATGTTTATGGAAAGAATTCTCTGATTAATCCGAAATGATTGTAATATTGTATTAATTAACATCCTTGAATTCATAAACGAATGATTAAGAATTTATGTTTTGTTATGTGGTTGAACCTCTCAATTTTTTTTGTTTAGAATGGTTAAAAAAAAATCAAAGTGACACACGTATAACATATCATCGATACCTAGTTTCTGACACCAGGGAACGTTTTGCCAAGTAATTTCGATGCAAGAGAATGAATAAAAATAATAATAAAGAAAAAACAAAACATTGTCCATTAGACATCCCAAACCTAGTCAGAATGCAAATATTGTACTCGATATTTTCTAATAATATTTTTAAATATTTATCTTAAGGTACCATATTCTATATTTAAAGAAGTTAAATCGAATTTTTAAAATAGATCATTTACTTGTCAAAATTGCTAAAATAAAAGTTGAATAATATTAATTAATGGGATCATTCCAAACACGATTTGGTCAAATGTGGTATATGATTAAAAGCTTTGTCCTGAGAGTAATATAACTTGTTGAAAATTAGAATACTAAGGTTGTCGCAAGATTTTCTAATTTGCAAAACGGGTTGCTTATAAGAATATATAACGAATGGCCGACAAGAAACTACGACGTTTTATCTTTGATTTTATTCTATAGATCTATTATCTTTTCTGAGATCATATGATGCTAAAAAAATGAATATATTCTTTTATTCCCCAACTAACGAAAAGAAAAAAACTGAAAAAGAAAAACATATGTTCGGGGTACGTTTGTTTCTAAACAAACTTTAAATATTGGATTTGCATTGCAAATAATTAATTTAGAGATGTTAATTACTGTTAACTTTTCATATCGTAAATTTTTTTTCAACACCGAGAAATAATTTCACCTTGTATTCAAAGCTAAAAATGGGTTAAGGAATGATGTTTTGTTTTTAGCAAATTAAGACAAAAGCCACCATTGGGACAAATGAAATACACGACAATGTATATTGAATTATTTTAAATTCAAATTTAATTACATCTCGACCTCTTTTATAAGCTCATCTCCACAATTTATGATATAATTTTTGATTAGCAGCGATTCCGCCCCTCCCCCTCATTTTTATATTTTCGTAATATATGCTCTGCTATTAATTTTCGCCGCATTATAATTTATACGACTCAGGTTAGTACACAATTATGTAAATATTCTGGTCTCATAACAATATTGGATTTTCTTTTGTCTTTGAAGTGGTAGAGTTATGGCACTGTTTGCACTTTTTTGACCAGAGGAAAAGTATATCTTGGCAGGTGAAGGAAAAACTCCCCGTCAGCCGATGACACTTCCTTATCGACATTCACGAGTTGTGTACATTTCCTTTCTGTCAATCATCAAATGAGACAGCCCAGAACAGGCACTGGCTTGTAAATGAAAACTTTAGATTTGAAATCAGCCGTCTTACTTTGTTAAGACTGATAATTGAGAACATGCTGAAAAACACTGCGTGGATTTTTTTTTTATATAAACTTATCTGACTTCAAATAATATTTTTAAATATATGAATAGGTCACCGCTGCAAACACTTCTGATGTAAGTAGATACAGAATCGTTATTATTTTTATTTTATTTTCTTTATTCTAATATTAAGCATAAAGTGTAACAGAACCGACGTTCAACTTACTAATCGATTAAAATACGTTTAAATAATTAGGTATTACATATAACACTGGATAATAGAATTGTGTAAATTTATGTAACATGGAATGAATCATATAAATCAGATAATCATTGCAAAATGAGAATGTTTTTTGCAGTGCATTAAAAGCCGATTTACTTGAATACACATCAAAATTCCCAAACTGACCTTCGTATCAGCAAAGCTGGTTTTAGAAAGAGCAATGCTTTTATTTCTCAGTCAGCGGTATGAACAAATATTTCTGTTCGCAACATATTTAGAATTGTTTTAATATGGTATTCTCATATATTGTTGTTGGTGTTTTTAAATGATGATGGTGATTTCTGTCTTTTTAACAATGTTTTTGATGCTTCATTTGATACAGAAATTTTGCTTATAATGTATCAAAGGTATATAGAGCAGACTGCTATTGTTGGTCCCTTCAAGGTTTGGGCCATTAAACAGGGGAAGTAAGCTGTGTTTTGTATCCACCACTGCCGGCCAAGAAGCACAGCAATACATGCTGGTAAGTACATTGTACAATTTTGGCCAATATAAGTTGGTGAGAGCTGCTCAATCACCCTTCACAAGCACCTACAATCCTCATCCCACAGACATCAACAATCCTCATCACACAGACACCTACAATCCTCATCCCACAGACATCACCAATCCTCATCCCACAGACATCACCAATCCTCATCCCACAGACACCTACAATCCTCATCCCACAGACATCAACAATCCTCATCCCACAGACATCACCAATCCTCATCCCACAGACACCTACAATCCTCATCCCACAGACATCAACAATCCTCATCCCACAGACATCACCAATCCTCATCTCACAGACACCTACAATCCTCATCCCACAGGCACCTACAATCCTCATCCCACAAACGCCTACATTCCTCATCCCACAGACATCAACAAATTCTCATGACACAGGCACCTACAATCCTCATCCAACAGACACCAACAATCCTCATCCCACAAACGCCTACATTCCTCATCCCACAGACATCAACAATTCTCATCCCACAGACACCTACAATCCTCATCCCACAGACACCTACAATCCTCATCCCACAGACATCACCAATCCTCATCCCACAGACAACAACAATCCTCATCCCACAGACATCAACAATCCTCATCCCACAGACATCAACAATCCTCATCCCACAGACATCACCAATCCTCATCCCACAGACATCAACAATCCTCATCCCACAGACATCATTAATCCTCATCCCACAGACATCAACAATCCTCATCCCTAAAGCACCTACAATCCTCATCCCACAAACGCCTACATTCCTCATCCCACAGACACCTACAATTCTCATCCCACAGA
The DNA here is from genome assembly GCA_024699665.1 of Ostrea denselamellosa. Taxonomy (NCBI): domain Eukaryota; kingdom Metazoa; phylum Mollusca; class Bivalvia; order Ostreida; family Ostreidae; genus Ostrea; species Ostrea denselamellosa. Next base: position 11,041,746 of record JAMZEH010000018.1, read on the forward strand.
CATCAACAATCCTCATCCCACAGACACCTACAATCCTCATCCCACAGACATCAACAATCCTCATCCCACAGACACCTACAATCCTCATCCCACAGACATCAACAATCCTCATCCCACAAACGCCTACATTCCTCATCCCACAGGCATCATTAATCCTCATCCCACAGATATCAACAATCCTCATCCCACAAACATCAACAATCCTCATCCCACAGACATCAACAATCCTCATCCCACAGACAGCAATAATCCTCATCCCACAAACATCAACAATCCTCATCCCACAGACATCAACAATCCTCATCCCACAGACATCAACAATCCTCATCCCTAAAGCATCTACATTTACAATATCCGTTTACATGTAAATTGTTATCCCACAGTTACTTACATTTACAATATCCACTTACATGTAAATTCTTATCCCACAGTCACTTATATTTACAATATCCACTTACATGTAAATTCTAGGCTCTGATATGTTCAACTTAAATCAAAAGTTTTGTTTTCAGCACATTTATTGCGTTATATTTAGACGAAAGCACTAGATACAAGATCCGTGAACTTCGTGCATCCTTCTCTTGTTATAAATACAATAAAGGTCAAACATACTATGGTCACATGTATAGTAAAAGGACGTAAGTTAAACATAGTATGTTAAAATCAAAAACACTAATGACGACTTTAAAATTTATCCGAGTCCAGAGTGTGGTTTTGCACGCCACAAAATTTGATTATCAACAAAAGATTCATTTTCCCATAATAACAGATAGGTTTCCATGATAGTCATCTGATTAAGCGGGCGCATATTGTTTACTGAGTCATTTTTTGGGCGTATGAATATCTTTTGAACATGTAATTACAAAGAAGAAATAATATATATCATCAGTTTGACCACAAATTTGGGAGAAATTATTTAGCTCATAATTAAGTTTACAATCTTAGAATTAATTTGATGTACACATTCCAGTTACGTTTCCCGTGTGAGAAATATGACGACGGTTTAGAGGAGATATAGGTATGGCTTCTTTTTAAGAAAGTTACTGATAGCTAACCCCTAAAAACACACTCACTGGATTGTCCTCAATTATTTTATTTATTATATTGATATTTGGACTCCATTCTAAAACATCTAAAAAAGTAACATAAGAAATATGGTGAATTTTGGAGGATAATGAGTTTGAAATACCCTCTTTTGCAGCCTCCAAACGCACAAAAATTTTAAAATTGAGAAAAATAACACAGAGGCCAATGCTAATCTGATTGACACCAGAAATATTGTTTGTTACCTGTATATATAGGTATACAAGTTGAACACAAACATTCAAAAACAAATCAACATAAATTAGAAATTTAAAATGCATCTGAGGACATCACTGAGATGCTTTGACCCTGTAATTGGCCAAACTTACCCTAAATATGACATTTCTCAGAAACGTGCCTTAAATTGTTTAATACAAGTTGTTTTTCTTATTCACACGGGACCTCCGTGGCCAAGTGGTAAGAGCATCGCGCTCAAAATCACAAGGCGTCTAACCTCTAGTCGGCGTGGGTTCGAATCTCGCTCGTGCCGATATATGTGAGAAAGTTTGCCAGTTTACTTTCGGAAGGTCGGTGGTCTCTTCCCGGGTACATTGTATCTGGGTTCTCTCCTCTCTTATTCTCGGGTAAGATATTTCCATTCACTAGTCATGTCACAGACAAAATACTTTTCCCTCTAGAATTCAAATTAACAACTGGCTTGTTTTTTTTTTTTTTAAAGTTTAAAGTCTTACTACTCTGTATCATATAAAGATTCTTTTACACAAGCATATGGGGGAGACAGGGAGTTGCTGTAAGTAATCGGGGACTTCGTTGCTATTTGCTAACATTGTTTGTAACTTTTCTAGACCCTTTTTGCTTAAGAGTTACCCATCCGGTTTCTGAAAAGAAGCTAGAGTGGGAAGAATAGTTTCTGACTTACTGTGATACTAATAAGATCACCACATATGTCGTATGGACGTAGGTTAAACAGCCTCCATCAAACCCTGTTAAGAACTCTTGATAGTTGATAAATCACCATACAATACGATTTCTCACCAGCAATGCTTTTTAACCATATACTATGATATGATCCCAGCTATTGATATCTGGTAAGAATCCTGATTGATATATTTAGAATAAATAATTTGACTGAAAAATGATTATAGTCTTGTTTAAGAAAATGATCATTTCCATGGCGTTGCTGAAGCAAGTCCTTTATTGAAATTTCTGAGATATGATTTTATGGATTCGTCATCTTTTTGAAAAGAAGAAGTACAAAAAACCCCAAAACAAAACAAACAAAATACACACACACACACACACACACACACACACACACACACACACACACACACACACATTAGCTAATTTACAATGATTGGAAAATGTGCTTTTATTTAAAGACATGTTACATGTAAGAAAACATGTATAGGAAGTATATTTTAAATAATCCTTGTTGTTGAATTCAACAATTTATCACTTATCCAATCTTGTCTTACAGCTTTATTAACAAGGATAATGGAAATGATATCCTTTATATTCGGCTCTAAAATAACAATATCGTTAATCCTATCATTACATAATAATTGATTTTGTGTTGTTTTCCGTCACACTCAACTCAGAGCGCGATGCTCTAACCACTCGGCCAAGAGGCCCCTCATACTCGTTAGATTTTTTCCAATTTATATTTTCTTTTACGTTTCATATGTTGAGACGTTACCAGCTCTACGTTACGTGTCACAGATTTTGACCTATGCAACGGGAGTTTGTCATTTTGTCAACTGTTGTTTTAAAGTCCGTGAGCCTCTTAATGCGCGCGCGAGATCAATCACTATCTAGGTGTTATATGCTTCAGACTTGACGAAGCGTCAAGTTGGAGAATCGAACCCATGACTTCCAATTACGAAGCAAGTGCTTTAACCACTAGGCCAGTTAAATTAGCGTCCGTTTCTTCTACCTCAGATACAGAGGACCGATCATGATCAGTGTTTTAACTTGTTTCTAAGATCCCAATTTGTTGTATTATTTTCAATTTCAGAATATAGTGAACGGATAGCATATGCCCGATAAAAATTTAATACGAAATATACTGGACAAAAAAAGTTAAGGATCATGATTTCAGAATTATTTTATTTATAACAAAACCAAATAAATTATGTTAAATATATACTTAAAATGTTCAACGACAATCGAACAATACATTTTAAACCTGTTTTTACAAATTCATCAATACGTTAAGCAGCCAGAGCAACCATTGTCAGGTAACCCCCCAAAACAGTTTGAAAATCGGTATGAGCAACAATAACAAATTTCATTACAAATGATTGAATCTTTATAAAGGCAATATCAATAGGGTGTATGTCCACTCTGAGCCTGTATAACGGCACGACAACGCCTCTGCATACTTCTTATGAGCCTGCGGAACGCAATTTGTGGCAACCTTGCCCATTCCTGCTGTAAAGGTAACGTAAGCTCCTGGCGGTTTGTCGGAAGTACAGGGCGTCTGGAAACAGCTTGCTGCAACATGTCCCAGGCATGTTCTATTGGATTTAAATCCGGAGAACAACTCGGCCAATCCATACGTTCAATTGTCTCTGTAGCAAGGTAGTCTGTCACTATACGTGCTCTGTGGGCACGAGCATTATCATCCATTAACACAAAGTCGTTGCCTATAGCTCCCGCATAAGGTCTCACAATTGGATGCAGTATCTCGTCCCTGTAAATTGCACCGGTAAGATTGCCATTAATCACGTGCAAGTCAGTACATCCACCAATACTGATTCCGGCCCAAATCATCACAGAGCCACCTCCAAAACGATCACGCTCTGCTACACAGCAATCAGCGTACCGCTCTCCACGCATGCGCCATACACGCCTACGACCGTCATGAATGTCCACACAGAATCGTGACTCGTCTGTGAAAAGAACAGGCGTACAATGACGCAGTTGCCAGTTTATGTGATTTTGAGCCCAATTGAGTCGTGGTACACGATGTCTTCTCCTCAATATGGGACGAACAGCAGGTCGATGAGCCCGAAGGTTAGCAGCATGAAGTCTCTGTCTGAGAGTTTGTGGTGTTATGCGCACCCCACTTGCTGCATGAAAGTCAGTATTGAGTTGGACAGCACTCTGAAACCTGTGTCTACGAGCCATAAGTGACATATAGCGATCCTGCCGAGCGGTTGTGGACCTTGGACGACCTGATCTTGGTCTCTCAGAAACATTACCTGTCTGCCTAAAACGATTCCACAACCTTGAAATCACACTTTGGGACACATTAAAATGTCTAGGGACAGTTCTCTGGACTTGGCCAGCTTGAAGTATACCTACTGCCTGACCAGCTTCCAGAGCAGTTAAATGGCGCCTCATGACTTTTAATGTCAATAATTGTTCACCTAAGAGTCGATTAGAGAAATAAATACCCACAATAAAATGAAAATCACAATTTTTCAATTTCAATATACACGTTAACACACTTTGATTTTGACCCCTTGCTTGTGTTTGGGCGAAAGAATCGTGCACTTATGACGTCAATATGAAAACAGGTAAATCTAATGTGTTAAGGACACATTGGAGAAACTATACATGTTAAAATTTGTCAAAATAATTATTTGGTTAATAAAAATTTTTGAGGTCAAAATTATGATCCTTAACTTTTTTTTGTCCAGTATACATATTTATTACAGGTTTCATTTAGATGACGGATATCTAATATTTCCAAAAGAAATATAGGTGTCGTTATTTTGCATTCAAAATATAAACGTTTATATTAAATGCACAAGTTTGTATTTGCCGTCTTCATCACAGACGTCTATTTTTTTTCTAACCAATAATTGTTTTATCACATCATAAACACCCATAGTTTCAACTAATTACCAATATATTCTATTTGTATCTGGCACGGGGAAGTACATTTTCTATCTGTATTATAGCAATTACTTGATTTCTCCACAGGCTGATGAGTGGAGTCTATCATTTTGCTGATGAGTGGAGTCTATCATTTTGCTGATGAGTGGAGTCTATCATTTTGCTGATGAGTGGAGTCTATCATTTTGCTGATGAGTGGAGTCTATCATTTTGCTGATGAGTGGAGTCTATCATTTTGCTGATGAGTGGAGTCTATCATTTTGCTGATGAGTGGAGTCTATCATTTTGCTGATGAGTGGAGTCTATCATTTTGCTGATGAGTGGAGTCTATCATTTTGCTGATGAGTGGAGTCTATCATTTTGCTGATGAGTGGAGTCTAGTTATTGTACTGATGAGTGGAGTCTAGTTATTGTACTGATGAGTGGAGTCTAGTTATTGTACTGATGAGTGGAGTCTAGTTATTGTACTGATGAGTGGAGTCTAGTTATTGTACTGATGAGTGGAGTCTAGTTATTGTACTGATGAGTGGAGTCTAGTTATTGTACTGATGAGTGGAGTCTAGTTATTGTACTGATGAGTGGAGTCTAGTTATTGTACTGATGAGTGGAGTCTGATGAAGGTGATCATTCTGCTGGTGAGCGGAGTCTGTCATTGTGCTGGTGAGCGGAGTCTGTCATTGTGATGTTGAGCGGAGTCTGTCATTGTGCTGGTGAGCGGAGTCTGTCATTGTGCTGGTGAGCGGAGTCTGTCATTGTGCTGGTGAGCGGAGTCTGTCATTGTGATGTTGAGCGGAGTCTGTCATTGTGCTGGTGAGCGGAGTCTGTCATTGTGATGGTGAGCGGAGTCTGTCATTGTGATGGTGAGCGGAGTCTGTCATTGTGATGTTGAGCGGAGTCTGTCATTGTGATGGTGAGCGGAGTCTGTCATTGTGATGTTGAGCGGAGTCTGTCATTGTGATGGTGAGCGGAGTCTGTCATTGTGATGTTGAGCGGAGTCTGTCATTGTGATGTTGAGCGGAGTCTGTCATTGTGATGGTGAGCGGAGTCTGTCATTGTAATGGTGAGCGGAGTCTGTCATTGTGATGTTGAGCGGAGTCTGTCATTGTGATGGTGAGCGGAGTCTGTCATTGTGATGGTGAGCGGAGTCTGTCATTGTGATGTTGAGCGGAGTCTGTCATTGTGATGGTGAGCGGAGTCTGTTATTGTGATGGTGAGCGGAGTCTGTCATTGTGATGTTGAGCGGAGTCTGTCATTGTGATGGTGAGCGGAGTCTGTCATTGTAATGGTGAGCGGAGTCTGTTATTGTGATGGTGAGCGGAGCCTCTCATTGTGATGGTGAGCCGAGTCTGTCATTGTGATGTTGAGCGGAGTCTGTCATTGTGATGGTGAGCGGAGTATGTCATTGTGATGGTGAGCGGAGTCTGTTATTGTGATGGTGAGCGGAGTCTGTCATTGTGATGTTGAGCGGAGTCTGTCATTGTGATGGTGAGCGGAGTCTGTCATTGTAATGGTGAGCGGAGTCTGTTATTGTGATGGTGAGCGGAGCCTCTCATTGTGATGGTGAGCGGAGTCTGTAATTGTGATGTTGAGCGGAGTCTGTCATTGTGATGGTGAGCGGAGTCTGTCATTGTAATGGTGAGCGGAGTCTGTTATTGTGATGGTGAGCGGAGCCTCTCATTGTGCTGATGAGTAGAGTCTGTTTATTGTTCTTAAGAGTAGACTCTCAATTTGTTAATGAGCTAAGTTTGTCATTGTGCTGAAGAGCAGAGTTTGCCATTGCACTCGGGATTTTGCCATCACGCCGGAGCAGAGTTAGTCTTTGTGCCACTGCGCTGATGAACGGAGTCTGTAATTTCGCTGATGAGCGGAGTGTACCATTTCCCTGACCTTTGCCACAACTGCCCTGATGAGCAGGAGTTGTTGCGCTGATAGCACTATTTGCCACGACCCAAATGAGCAGAACTGATCCTGTCTCTATGCATCGGGTTGAGTGATTAATATCTGATATTAATTTTGACAAATTCATCTTCACGCAATCATACATGTTTGACAAATAGATATTTCAAAACATATTTTCAAATGTCAAATCAATTAAATCGCTTTCGTTGATTATGGTTAAATGCATCGTGTGTTCACATAGAAATATATATTCAGACAATGTATTTGTTTACCGATATGTGTTTGATATTATTCGTATATTGCAATATATTTTATGAATATACAAGAACATTTATAAATGGCCTTTAAAACAAATAGACAGCATTGCACTTTTACAGTCTATACATTAATTTCCTTATTTCCTTATTTTTTTCAAAATTGTCCATCGTCAAATTAATAAATATATTTGGAAAGTTTTGCGTTGATTTGATTTTGCAAGATTGCATCAAACTGCTGTCAAACTAATTTTCGTGTACTTAGAATTTGCATCTAAAGGACAACGTATGAAATTTTACTTTTACGAAAAATATTTTTTCGGTGGTCTCCTCCCGGCTACATTGTATCTGGTTTATCTCCTCCACCAATAAAAACTGGACGCCACTAGATAATTGAAAATAAAATGTTGAGTTTGGTGGAAAACAATAATCAATCAATCAAAGTCAATAGATCCACAAAATATATATGCGACGACAAAATTGGTCTCTAATTTGCGCTAATTTGCAGGTTTTCTGCATCATCTTTTCGCCTGTATTTTGTCGCTTTTTCGACTTTTCGTTTTGTCGTCTTTTCGTCATTTCGGAGCGAAAAGTCGCTGATTATTGTTTTGTCATCTTTTCGGTTTGTCGTTTTTCCACCTCGAAATTACGAAAAGAAGACAAAATGTAAAATGGCACAAATTAACCACCATAGTTATCCTTGTTCGAATTCACAAGCACTATTGATTGATTGATTGTTTGTTATTTTCCGCCACACTCAACAATTTTTCAGTTATCTGGTGGCGTCCAGTTTTTGTTGGTGGAGGAGAGAACCCTGATACAATAAGACCACCAACCTTCCGAAAATAAACTGGCAAACTTTTTCACATATATCGGCGCGAGCGAGAATCGCATTCGCGCCGACTAGAGGTGAGAGGTCTTGTAATTTTGAGCGCAATGCTCTAACCACTCGGCCACGGAGGCCCCCACAAGCACTATTAAAAAGCAAAAAATGATAAAGTATAATATTATTTAAAGATTTGACATACTTGAAGAAATGGAATGTAAATGACGATACAAAAGAAAAGAAAAGAAAAAAAAACCAAATAATAGAAGCAACAACAACAGCGGAGGAAGCAACAGTCATAGTAGCAACAAAATCAGCAACAACATCAGCAGCAATAAAAGCGCCCACAATAGCAACAACATCAGCAGCAGTAAAAGCGCCCACAATAGCAACAACATCAGCAGCAGTAAAAGCGCCCACAATAGCAACAACATCAGCAGCAGTAAAAGCGCCCACAATAGCAACAACATCAGCAGCAGTAAAAGCGCCCACAATAGCAACAACATCAGCAGCAGTAAAAGCTCCCACAATAGCAACAACATCAGAACACCAATAAGAAAAGGAAAGAAATAATTCATCTTTAAAACAAACCGTATTTCAGAATATCAGTAATATCAGTCATTTCCTTCAGCAGCATTATTCACAGCCCAGCACTGCAGCGGAAAATAAAACCACATCATGACCACATTTTAGATTTTATATCTTTTAATTTCACTAAAACAATTTACCAATTTACAATGTAGGAATTAGATTTGTATGTTACAGTAAAAATATAACAAGAAAAAAAAAGAAAGAAAGGGACAAACAAGCGAATTGACTTCAAAAATCACCTGTCCGAAAGCAACTGCCTAATTCAGGGGACACGGGGACTACATAGTACATCTATCAGTGTTACCTGTTAGAGGGGCACCTGCACTTAATACGGAAATAACTGTGGATGTAAATAACCGTAACTGTGTGGGAGTTGTTTTCCTCGGCCCATATTGTACCGACCACTAGTTGTTTACTGCCATATCCCATTGTCCGGTCACTCGTAGTGGTGATATACACAATAATAGTTAGATTTACAAATGTTGCATGCCATCTGCTGTCGGTAAACAGATACTATTATTTTTATTGCCTTTCGAAAATGACATAAAGTACAAGCCATTTTGGTACATAGAACGCAATGTATATACATAGCTACATACACACTTGTGTGGCTATGGGGGACTTATTATGACTGCTCTACAGGTTCAAGGTGATATGATAAAAAATATTGGTACCTTGAACCTGAATTAAAAGCTTGTGTGAAGCATGTGAATGGAATGGTACATAAAATAAAAACATTAATACAATTTTTGTTGCAGGTCGCAATCTTTGATTTCAACTCGCATGACTTAGTGCATTCAAAATTTGTTGTAAACTTATTTGAAAATGTCCGATTTAGTTGATAGCATTGTCACTGTATAGCCAGATGTAAACAGTTCTGTGTGCCTAGTTCAAAACAAACAGTCATACGATACAGCATAAACACAGATTTCAAGTCCACTACTTCAGTCTTTAGTAGAAACAATCACTATGAAATAGCCATTCCGCTAACTCCGAAAGAGCGCAATGCACTTTTTAAAGGCTGTATCGGAATATCAAGAGAACTGACCTATAGAAAGATCGATTTCCCGGAAAAATTCACTTTTGAAAATCAATGTTCATTTGTTATATTTTACCGTATATATTTCTACATTTTTCAAATTTGCATTTTGAAACTATGATTCCGCACTAGGAATCATAGTAAAAAATAGAATTACAATTCAGAATTAACCCGTGACCAGCAGACAGTCCCCAATAATTAAATATCCAAATGTAATTCTATAAAGTGCTTATAACCACATTTATAGGATAAATGCATTTATACTAAAACATTTTATAGAAATTATCAGCGCAAGAAAGTGTTCAGTGAGCATTGCCTTAAAGGAGGTGAATTGGTTTTTAAACTTATTAACTTTCTCTTCATTGCATGCTTGGAAACATTTGCATCTTAAAGAAAGCAGTGAGAAAATTATTTTAAAAAGTATATAAGTGGCAGTCCATAAAGACATTTACCGTTCGTTAAGCCTGTTAAGCGTCTATAAAAAGTCTCACGCGCATGAGGGGAATCCCATGGTGTATACAACTCAGAGTAATTCAAGGACATGAGAAGAAAAAATCTCTTCAATTCGACATTTAGATATATCGATTAAGAATGGTCATTTTCATTCATATGCCGATTCGATATATCCCAGTGAACTTGAAATAAAAAGCACCACAAAGTCTTCCACATCTGCTTTGTACTTAGATATTTTATTGAATATAGATGCTGACGGCAAACCAAAAGCTCAAATTTATGACAAACGGGATGATTTCAATTTCTCCATCGTTAACTTCCCCTATCTATGTAGCAATATTTCATTATCACCTGCATGCGGTTCTCTGATAGAGGTCGGACGGTGCGGATATAGCCCAAATATGAGAAAATCGAAGCGAAATGGGGGTACCTGCTGTGTGTAATATTATAGAATTTCAAAAAACCCTATCTACATATACTCACACCATATATATTCGTTTTAACTCGTAATAATTCGTAGGAATACCGTATACGTGTATGCATCGTACAATTTCGTGGTCATTTGTAAAAGTATCGTATTAGATCTTACACATTCGTAGTAGTACGATCTCAACACGTTCGTTGAGGGGCTCACCCTGTAATTCCTTTAAATGAGTCGCAAGAATAATCTACAAACGTACATATTACCTAGAATAACATGAACAATTATTGCTGTATAATTTCTCACTGAAGGGAAAGCATCAAAAGTTCGTACAAAATGGACGCTTCCTGTGTAGATCACTAAATAGTGATTATAAACATGCAATTAAACTTACTATTGGGAGATCTGATCGTTTTAGCAAATCTTCATTAAAAAAGACAGTAATCTTTTTAATCGTCGTATTTTAATTTGATATAAAAAATGAAGGTTAACATAAAATATTGGAGGTTGTTTTTCCGTTAACTGCCGGATAGGCCCGAGAATGTGAGATTGTATCGACGCTTGCATGTACCAAATTTCGATTTTCAAGAACTTAGATAGTCTGACAGTTAGCGGGAAAATGACTGGGTTCAATATGCTACCCTCCATCGAGGGTTGTGTCCTTGCGTCCGCTTCTGTTGTAGTGCAGTGTGGAGGCGCTTCTAAGGAAATAAGCGGTGCATTCTGTAATGAAATAGTGTAAAGGTTTGAGGAAACAACGTACGTAGCGGTTGTTTTAAATCTTGTGGATGAGTGTGTCCAACATGATTTCGTCATGAGAAAATCGGACAGAATTACATTTTATATATCTGACAAATTTAAAGTAGCATGTGACAAAGGGTGACTGAGGATGAGAGGATGCAAACACTTCATAAAGTAAGAACAGACAAGCAAATTTCAGAAAAGCGGATATACATACACATTAACGTTAGTTTTAGTTTATTTAGTATAAAACAAACGATGCATTGAAGTACCAATGCTAACCCATACATTATACATGCACATGCAATTTTAAAAAATTTAATAAATTAGCATCAGAATGTAAGAAAAGAAAAGAATTTTCTTCTCTTCCTATCTAACTACTTACCAACATATGCCTACAACGTACCTATCTAACTACTTACCAACATATGCCTACAATGTACCTATCTAACTACTTACCAACATATGCCTACAATGTACCTATCTAACTACTTACCAACATATGCCTACACTGTACCTATCTAACTACCCATTGTTGAAACTTTGTGACGGAAAAAGGCAAACAAACATTATTCAAATTTAGGCCCTACAGCATTATCATGGAAAATATACACCTTCACTATGATTTGTTTATTATGCGAGACAACCACAAACATACAATGTATGGTGGCTGATTTGTGCCATTTACAATTTGTCGTCTTTTCGTTATTTTGAGGCAAAGACAACAAAATAAAAAGACGACAAAACGATAATTAGCTGCTTTTCGTCCCGAAATAACGAAAAGACGACAAATTGTAAATCAGCCACAACACACTGCAGAGTTATGAATACTCGTGTCTTCATGCCACATGATTAACTTATTTGAATCAAATTACACTGACCTGTATGGAATATGTGGGAGCTAGTTAGATCCCTCAATCGGCATGTAATATAATTTACCGATAGAGCTGTTGTATACATGTATCAATTTAATTAAATTGGCTGTATATCTAGCTTTTCTGAAAATAACCGGTAATTCTAAGTGATATAACACAACAAATGAATATCACCTTTTTCATTTACATTTAAATGAATTCTGAGAACAAAACTCAATATTTTCGCATTAAGTTCCTTTCCGCAAATCTTGAGCGACTTCATGAGCCAGACTATATATTTTTCGTGTGGGTATATTTCAAAGAAACGCCAAGGTTGATACAGAACTCTCTAAATTGACAACGGATGGAAGTTTACATCACATTAGGACAACACGCGTGACAGTTCTCGAAGGAGACGTAAAACAATATGCTAGCATTCGAACTTTAAGTACATCGTTGTTCATGGATCAATGTGTTATCAGGATTTATACCACATTGCAGAATGCGGTTATTTAATCACATATCTTGATCATGTATATTGGTACCTTTGTTCTCTATAGTACAGATAAAGACAAATTCAAACTTTCCTTTCAATTATTTGTTAGCAGCAAATATGCAAACAACGTGAAGAAAGAATGTTGTATCTGATTAAAAAAGTAGCAAGTCATTTTAAGGCTAAATAAACTCGCACGGTGACTGTTCATTTGTGTCTCTAATATATAACTTGCTTTTACTAAATGATTAAATAAAGAAAAGGAAACCATTAATCAATTAAACGCTGAATTTGGTTATAGGTATCCCATTTCTCTGAGGGGGTGATGAAAATGGCTTCTACATTGCTCAGATGCACAAATTTGTTATTTATTATGACATTGATGGTTATTGTTATTTATGAAACTCGTGGGTTAAGTTTGACCATTACTCAATCCGGACATCGCCTGAATATCACTGGATCTATACTGACCGTTATAGGCCAGAAGCAATGTGTTCGCGAGTGTCTACAGCGGGGGCATTGTCAATCTGTGAATTACTGGAGAGAAAGATTACTCTGCCAGCTCAACCCTATCACAGCTTTATCGGGGGTCGGACTTCTTCCGGAACCCGGATGTATCTACATGGAGAAATCTTCACAACCTCAGGTTGGTTTTTATATTACGTCATCATCTACTTTTCAATATGGTAGTTTAATACGCCGGTTTCGAGATAAAAGCTCTTCGGTGTAAGAGGTGCATTTAGTGGAACTCTGAATGCCGAAGTGGGATATTTTGGACTTGCAGTCACAGTGTTAACTGAACACTATTCTTTGAACATCATTTTATTCACAAACAAGCTACAGTTGAAATGAATGTCAATGAGGGGTTCGTCAAAAATGTGGTTTTGTTCACTAGAACCGTGTATAACCTCCATTAGCAGTGATGCCGGCGCGAAGGCCATTGATTGACAAACATTTCGGATGGTCCTCTGAGGAATATTCTGCTATTTTCCCAACAAGACTCTCCGTAATTCTTGTGGATTCTGAGGCTGAGGACTGCGCACATGTCTCCCCGGATCGTCCCACAAATGCTCGATTGGATTCAAGTCTGGCGACATAGCGGGACAATCAAGGACGTCAATGGTGTCCGTTTGAAAAGGGATTTGTGTCAATCTTGACCTATGTGTGCGCATTGTCCTGTTGGAAAATTAACCTATTTCCTTGCCTATGCTGCTACATCAATGCTGCTAAAACAGGCTGCAGAATTTCGTCCAGATACCTCCAGCAGTGAGGGTTCCATTGAAAACGACAAGTTGTGACCGAAAATTGTGGTTAATCCCAAACCATGACGCCTCCCCCTCCAAACCTGTCGCGCTCGAATTCACAATTATCTGCAAAACGTTCATGTAAACGACGGTAAACTCGACATCTCTCGTCTGCGTTGCTTACGTTAAATCTGGACTCATCTGAGAACACAACATGTGACCAATTTTGACGTTGAGTCAGATACTGCCTTGCCCATTGCAATCTGTACCGTCGGTGATGCGGTTTAAGCTGTAGCCCTTATAAGCTCTTCTGCAGAGGAGAATGAGAAAATTTCTGAGCACATTCACTTACGCAGTGATGAATATTTGTCCCACTCCCGCAAGTAAACAAAATGTTTTGCGCCTTACTATGCACAAGAATTCTCCAAAGGGAAACAACTCCGACGTATCTCGAAACCGGCGTATTCATGATATTTATCTTTCTTCAAATGTTTGAAAACTAAAATTTTATAACTAAATATCACAATCCGAAGAATTATTATAGATAATTTATAAGAATTATTATAGATAATTTATAAGAATTATTATAGATAATTTATAAGAATTATTATAGATAATTTATAAGAATTATTATAGATAATTTATAAGAATTATTATAGATAATTTATAAGAATTATTATAGATAATTTATAAGAATTATTATAGATAATTTATAAGAATTATTATAGATAATTTATATGCAACATCGTTTGTTTATTCGCCTGATTGTTTTCTTACTTTCCCGTCTTTGCACTTTTGCATTTTCTTCCTCAACTCAAAGACGGATACGAGGGAGTGGAATTTAGCAGAACACCATGATTATGAGATACCAATGTCCTTTGCCAGAAAGAAATGCTATGTCTAAATGCATTACCATTAGAGAAAGCAATCAACAAATTTAAAATTGTGCTGATCATTGAGCATCTTTTAGTTAGAATTACAGACATTAATCTACAGGCGCATAATGCATAAGCAACTATCTGTTTGATTTTAATAAAACATTCAATGTTATAAATATTTTCATATATATACATTTTTCTGATGTTTTGATATCTTTACAAATTGTAATGATAGCCAAGACATTTACACATTTAACAGAACACCATGAGTATGACATATTGTGATCCTTTGCCAGAAAGACGTGCAATATGAGAGAGAGAGAGAGAGAGAGAGAGAGAGAGAGAGAGAGAGAGAGAGAGAGAGAGAGAGCAATCAATTTACGAATTCAAAATGTTGCTGATAATCAAGCATCTTTTAGTTAGAACTACAGACATAAATCTATAGGCGCATAATGCTGTTTGATTTTAATAAAACATTCAATGTTATAAATATCTCCATATATTTACATTTCCAATGCTTTTTGCCTTTGATATCTTTACAAATTGTATTGATAGGCATTTCCTCATGATCGCACTGCAAACAATGATTGATTGATTAATTGTTTGCCGTTTTCCGCCACATTTAACAATTTTTCAGTTATCTGGTGTCGTCCAGTTTTTATTGGTGGAGGAGAGAAACCAGATACAATGTACCCGGAAAAAGATCACTGACCTTCCGAAAGTAAACTGGCAAACTTCTCACATATATCGCCGCGAGCGGTAGCCACTAGAGGTTAGGGGCCTTGTGATTGTTAGTGCAATGCTCTAACCACTTGGCCACCTGTTGTAAACAATAAGTAAGTGTTGATAAATACACGAGTAGTATGTCTATCTTACCGGCTGGGGACTTTGACGGAAATAAAAGCAGAATGTAAATTATGCAAGAAATAAATTTCATTTTTGAAAATACACCAGGGTATGAGCTGAAAATGCACATACATTCTTTGAGGTATGCTGGCGTGAAGCGTCGCAGTCCACACTCTCAAGCATTTTCAATTCTTAACAATTTAACAGGCCAAATTATGTTTTGAAATGACTTTTCTGATGTGTTGACCCTAGTGTTGTGACAGCATAGATCCTAAATGCAACAGGATCTAAGTGCTCTATTTCTTGGTTGGTTGGATGTATGTTTAACATCCCTCTCGGAAATATTTTACTCGTATGGAGACGTCACCATTGGCAGTGAAGATCTGAAAATTGTAGACCTATGCTTGGCGTTTACAGCCTTTGAGCAGGGAGGGATCTTTATCGTGCCACAACTGCTGTAACACATGCAGTTTAGTTTTTACGGTCTCATGCGAAGGACCGCTCCATTTAGTCGTCTCGTACGACAGGCAAGGGGTACTGAGGATCTATCGGAACCTGGATCCCAACGGGATGTTTCTATCTCTATCTCCTGTTTTCAATAATTCTTTACATTCGTTTTAGGTCGCTTTTTCCCCGACAAGATGATGACATCAAGCAATTTGTAGAAAGGTTCGCAATGCAACTGACTTTCCCTTGAACAGAAATTATACAATCAGAATCATTTTTCTACGCGGAACCACCTTGTATTTTGGGAGAAGTAATCCGTAATTGCCATTTTTACATCAGGTGTCAGTAGTATTTGACATTTTTTTTTATTTGCGTATCTTTTCTGCAGTATTGAAATTTGAACCATAGTGTTATCACCTGTATTGAGAGGGATGCTTCAGTTATAATCACTCATATGGACACTATAATAGTATAATAGTTTAGTGACTTTTCTTGTGATTGTTAACGATTAGTACGAACAATGGAAGGGATAGAATGATCCCTTGTCGGACACCAGTGTTGCACTCCAAGCAATCCGTATACATGTAGAAATGTATATGTTTCCAAGTCAAGCATATGACTAAACATGTATTTGTGAAACAACTTTGAAAACATAAACGTTTTCGTTGATTTGAATGTTTCCAAGAGTCGTCATTATTGAATTCTCTATCCTAGTATTAAATGTTTTCTGTCGATCGATAAACGTTGCAACGACAGCCCTATGTAGATTACGTTATTTAAGGATATAAGTGGTCTAAACATGAAAAGTATGATTAAAAAATATTCAAAAGAAAACACCTCAACACTTAGATTAAGTAGAATTATCACCTCCGTGATTGTGTAGTACATATGATTGTAATAGCAATGGTAAAACAAAGCTGGTGCTAATTCGTTGACACGAAATTATCTTTACATGAAAAAAGCAACAACTTTCGTAAAAAAAATTGGCTGAAAATAAATTTACGCAATTTCGTCGCGTGTAAACAATTTACCGCAATATTTCAATTTAAAAAAAATGCACGAAGAAATGATTTTACTCTTATAACCAAATGATATACAATTGATTTTTAATTGAAATAAAAGATAAATATTCATTAGAACAGTTTTATACATTTGTACATGCATTGAATTAATAAAGTCAAATTAAAATTGGGACACGAAGTAAAAAAAAAAATTCAATTATCAATCGATTCTTCAGTTTTAATAGCAGGTAAATGTGATATCTAAAATGAAAGAGGGCTGTATATCTAAAGTACACGTCACATTCGTGGCTTATTGATTTCATATATTATTGATAGGTACGGATACCATGTTCAGATATTTATTCAAATGCAGACCTAATTTAATCAAATTCTCAAAATAATAGGAAGATGCAGGGCTTGGTACATACACGTATAAAATAGCCATTTCCGACACAAAAGTGCACATGTTAAAATTGCTACATTGGAAAATGTAGAAATGAGGCATTATTACAGCATGCCCTTCAAATCAAGAATAACAATCGTGAACAATATATTTATACTTATTGCCTGTGCTTTACTTACTTATGCTTTTCTGCTAAAACGTTAAAACAGGCAAAATATAACTTATCTCACGTAAACGATGACTATTTGCACATATCTATTTGCCTTTTAAATAGAATGCTAAATGTAAAGATACTTTCATATATCTACCAAACATCTCTCAATCTGAAATCATCGAACAGAAAATTTAACGGCTTATATACAGACAGACGGACAGACGACGGGCATTTATTATGTAAAAAAAATATTTCTTGAAGGTATAGTTCAGGTGAGCTGGGAAGGAGCAGTGAATCCGGATTTTAACTTTAAGAAGATCCTCAGGGTTAGATGTTAGGCTGGGGCTAGGGGTGGGGGTCATAAGACAAAATCTTTGAAAATGTCGTGATTCTACCCTGCTAAAAAAATAGTAAATGTGTATTTATAAATGCAATCCATGTATCAATTAAAATTGAGCTGTGTTATATTATCATTACCCATGCTCAAAAGTTGGGGGGGGGGGGGGTGACGATGGAAATTTTATAATCCCCTATACATTTGAGTCCATCTCTGGTGTTACTAAGGCTGACCTTGTTTTCAGTCTTGATAGTTTTTGAGGATTAATGGGATTGTTCACTGCTAGTAATTTTAACTCTTTCAGTTAAGATCCCTACTCAATCTACGACGGATTCGACATCATTTTAAAAACGAATGAACAGGACGGCACCATTTCATCTTATTAATAAAGAGTTTATATATATATATATATATATATATATATATATATATATATATATATATAATATGTGTGTGTATGTGTGTGTGTGTGTATATATATGTGTGTGTATGTATGTGTGTATGATGTGTGTGTATGTGTTTATGTGTGTATGTATGTATGTGTATGTGTGTATATGTATGTATGTGTGTGTATATGTATGTATGTATGTGTGTGTGTGTGTGTGTATGTATGTATGTATGTACCTATTATTTGTGGAAGACAAATTGTGTATTTTTCAGGAACTGGCTGACCTGTCTTGCCGGTTATCCACCTGTCAGTCTAACTGTATCCAGCTGTCTAGCGGGGCGAATGTTTGCTCACACGGAACCAGCAGTAAGTTTGATAAAAAAAAATTTGCTATCAGACCATTTGGAGAAAAAATAAGATTAAAGAATGGTATTAGATTTATTCATAACCATGGAATTAAAAGCCTAGGGTTTTGTGTTGAACGTATTTAGACAGTATTGTGCATATTCCCCGTTCTAGAATGTTATTTTGTCATTGGATAAAGCGTGTCATATGATTGCCGACTATATCTATACAAAATTAGTATCTCAAGCATATATGTCAGACTGGAAACCTTAACGACAAAGTTGTTGGTTGGTTGTTTATTTGTTTAACGTCCTGTCGAAAAATTTTCACTCATATTGAGACGTCACGAGCTGCACGTGAAGTACGACTCTTACCACGAATTTAGACCTCTGCTTAGCGCTCAGGGCCGTATCAGTAAGGATTGTTTCGTGTCAATGCCTGTCGTGACACGGGACCTCCGTGTTTAAGGTCATATTTGAAAGACCTGCGAATCTCACTTCTAAATTCCAAGCGTTTGGCCAAGAAGCAATCACTATCTATTTTTACGTCTTACGTTTGACACGGCCATGACACATGAGAGACTCAAACTTGCGACCTCCCGGTAACAAAGGGAATGATCTACCAGCTACCGATACGACAAAATTGTACGAATGTTATAAATCAATACACGTACATGCACAGTGTACTGTGGTGTGTGTATTTTGAATTGAGTCACTTTCCTTTAGAATCGTAACGTACTTGAATTTCAATAATTATTTCGAATACGAGTGTAGATGCCTGTAATATCTCTATACATACTTCTTATCATTGGTCATAAGTTCCTTAAAATAAAACAGATTTTGTCTTTAGACTAAATTTAACTGGTATGATTTATAAACGCTCATTAATACCTAATAAATAATAACTGGGGTTACCTCCTATTTTGAGTGTAATACTAAACGTCTTCTCTTAGAATACCGTATCACTAAAATTAGACTGATGGTAGATTATGCTAAAATCGATATGGCTTTCTTTCCGCAATCGGTAGGTCCAGTAATCGATATTATCGTCATATCTATCTTCAGACCTATCATAAAGGTAGAGACTGTTCCTTTACCAAGTGCCGGAAACGAGGGTCATTTAAGATCTTAATAACAAGGGTCTCTACCACTGTACATGTATATACTACTTCAACCCTGAGCGCTGAAATCTGAGTCGTGAGCGCTGAAGTCTGAGTCGTGAGCGCTGAAGTCTGAGTCGTGAGCGCTGAAATCTGAGTCGTGAGCGCTGAAATCTGAATCGCATGCGCTGAAATCTGATTTTTTTTTTCATATACCTGTATATATTTTTGCAAAATTGGGTCAAATGTTATAGATTAATTTTTGAGTACTTTTGCGAATTACTTTTGTCACTATAGGAGAACTTTTGAGATTTTATTTTTATGAAAAATAGTTTTAACGAATTTCATAGCCTTGCATCATTGGACTACTACATATGAACGTAGACGGATCATTACTCGGGATATAATGCCGATTTTCTAGCACCCGAACGTAGACGGATCATTACTCGGGATATAATGCCGATTTTCTAGCACCCGAACGTAGACGGATCATTACTCGGGATATAATGCCGATTTTCTAGCACCCGACATTTTCACAGTTGTACATTGATGTTTGAATATAAATATGAATATAAGTTTGAATATACGGGACGTAAAACAAACAAACAAACAATCAATCGTGTCAAAGTTCTGTTTTCTTTTTTTTAAAAATACATTTCACATAACCCTCGTACCTTGTGTCGAATTGGATATACTATTACCTTTGCTACTTTCCTGATTATCTTCCATACAGAAGTAAGTTATTGCTATATATACCAAGTTTGATTGATTTGGCTAAATTGTTTGGAATAACAGTGGAAAAGTTAGCAGTCAGTCAAACCGTCGACAGACAAGCTCTGGAAAAAATGCGACTATTTCAGGCGAACTAATAGGTTAATTAGCATGGTGTCTTGATGGGTGTACTTTTTTTTTTTTTTTTTTTTTTTTTTTTTTTTTTTTTACAATTTCACAACACTTATATCATTGTTATTTCAGAAGGAATAACGAATCTCATGACGTACCCTTCCATTGTTTGTCCAGTGGACTTTCTGTGGCGCCCTGCCGTATCCCTGTGTTACAAACCTTCGGACGTCGCTATGGTGTGGCAGGATGCAGAAGCCTACTGTTCATCTTTAGGAGCTAGGCTGGCCATACTGGATTCCCAAGAGAAAATCGACACCGTGTCTACTGGTATATCCATCCATCCATCTATCCATCCATCTATCCATCCATCCAGCTATCGTCCATCCAGCTATCTATCGATCGATCTATCCATCCATCTATCCATCCATCCAGTTATCCATCCAGCTATCCACCTATCCATTTATCCATCCATCCAGTTATCCATTCATCTATCCTTCCATGCATCTATCCATCCATTCATCTATCCAATCATCCATCTATCCATCCATCTGTTTTACTTTTTGGGTGATCACACCATTTTACTTCTTTAATTTGATAAGCAAACAAATATCGCATTATTGAATACATACAATTTGAATTTTTTTATTAAAATATTAATGCTGACGGATTGTTCCACAGTGTCATTTTCTACTGAAAAATCAATCAGTGGTCATTGTTTAACAAACCGTGAATTATGTCACGAACGAGTTAGATGGGAATTGGAGTGTCATTATGAGAGAGAGAGAGAGAGAGAGAGAGAGAGAGAGAGAGAGAGAGAGAGAGAGAGAGAGAACATTGATCCTCTCAAGTACTGATAAAATATTAGTGATCATATATGGATTTCCCGAAAGAAACTTAAGTCGAAACTTAGACTTAAGTCTGAGATTTAACTCAAATTTTGACGCTTTATTAAATGAAAAATTTAAGTTTGAGATCTTTTTCGAAAAGCCTGACCTTTCCACTGAAGGAAAAGCATTTTTGTGATTATCATCAAAAGATTGATTGTTAGTTGTTTTCTGCCACACTCAACAATTTTTATCTGGTGGCGTCTAGTTTTTTATTGATGAAAGAGAGAACCCAGAAACAATGTACCCGGAAAGAGACCACTGACCTTCTGAAAGTAAACTGGCAAACTTTCTAACATACATCGGCGCGAACGACAATCGAACCATCAAAATAAAATAAGATATAAAATGTATTGGTACATATATTTTCTTTACAGATTACACGACTGGGTACTTCTTGACCTACCAATATTACATCGGGGCGTCTGTGGTATCTACCTGGGGTTCAGTGGAATGGCGGTGGGTAGGAGGGTATCCTATAGACCCTATTTTCCTGACGACATATAGTTTAACAACGACGGCAGGAAGCTGCTTGTTATGGAACAATATTTCCCACCTGTCCCAGATAGATTGTATATTTGCCAATCGAGCACTCTGTGAAGTACCCAACGCCATAGGACCTGGTGTTCCGTCAACAACTTCTACGTCAATAACACATCCTTCAACATTAACAACACATCCTACATCAACAACACAGCCTTCAACAACATCAACGACACAGTATACAACAACAGCAACGACACAGCCTACCACATCAACAACGCAGCCTACAATAACAACAACACAGCTAACACAATCTACAATATTAACGACACATCCCATATCATCGGCACAACCTTTAACAACATCAACGACACAGCCTATAACAACGACACAGCCTACAACAACAACACAGCCTACAACATCAACAACACAGATTACAATATTAACGACACATCCTACAACATCAACAACACAGCCTTCAACATCATCAACGACATGGCATACATCATCAACGACAAAACCTACAACGGCAACGACACAACCTACAACAACAACACAGTCTACAACAACAACACAGCCTACATCAACGACACTACCTACAACAACAACACAGTCTACATCAACGACACAACCTACAACATCAACAACACAGCCTACAACAACGACACAGCCTACAACAACAACACAGCCTACAACATTAACAACACAGAATACAATATTAACGACACAGCCTACAACATCAACAACACAGCCTTCAACATCATCAACGACATGGCATACATCATCAACGACAAAACCTACAACGGCAACGACACAACCTACATTATCAATGACACAGCCTACAACATCAACACAGTCTACAACATCAACACAGTCTACAACATCAACACAGTCTACATCAACGACACAGCCTAAAACATCAACACAGTCTACAACATCAACACAGTCTACAACATCAACACAGCCTACAACAACGACACAGCCTACAACAACGACACAACCTACAACAACGACACTGCCTACAACAACAACACAGTCTACATCAACGACACAGCCTACAACATCAACACAGTCTACAACATCAACACAGCCTACAACAACGACACAGCCTACAACAACGACACAACCTACAACAACGACACTGCCTACAACAACAACACAGTCTACATCAACGACACAATCTACAACAACTTCAAATATACCGCCTACAATATTAACGACACAGCTTGCATCATCAACGACAAAACCTACAACGACACATCAGACATTATCAACGACACATCTTACTATATTATCGGCACAGTCTACAACATCAACGACACAGACTACAACAACAACGACACAGCCAGCAGCAGCATCAACAACAGATACCCCATCGAGTTCCGGTATTTCCTATTATTATGCAATACATTATTATATAATAGATTCACTCGTGTGGAAAAAATAGATTGTTTATTTACATTGCATAACTCCCTAGCTTAAGTTTTGTGGTATAGTTTACCCACTACTGCGTCCATATTGAACGAGACAAGATATGTTATGATGCATCTAAATTGAAAAATGAAAACAAGTCAAACAGTAATTCTATTCTTAACATTAACGAAGGCGGTGAAGAGATAACACTGTCACGCTAACGGCTCGTATAACATATTATTTGTTAAAACGACTTGCATATGTTTGTATCATGGTGGTCAAGTGGATCAGTCGTCGTTGCCAAATGGCTCAGTTGGTTAAGCACCTGACTAGAGATTCGGGGAGCCCGGGTTCAAATCCCGGTCTGGTCCTCTACATGTTCTCCTGCCATTTCGTGCCGTATAGCAGGCCCTGAAACTGACAGGCGGAAATGTCTCTCTGGGAAGTAATATCCTGTGCCTATGTTTTAAAAGTGGCTGTCAGAGGGATTTAATTGTCGGTGCCAGATTGCTCAGTTGGAAGATCACATGACTAGAGATTCAGGGGTAGGGGGATCGAATCCCTATCTGATCCATTGCATTTTTTCGTTTTTCTGTTACAGTATAAACCGTTTATGTAGACAGTAAATGAAATACACATGCACTTGTTATAGTATGATACATGTAGCTAATATTTTGATATTTCTAAAATGAAAGGTTCGTAAATTCATAGGCTAGAACATTTTAGCTTGCAATACCTGGGGTATTACAGAACGCAAAAAATGAAATAATAGGATCCGCACTACAAAATCCGTGTACCAATTAAAGTTATTTCACTTGGCTATAAATAAAGATGGCGGACCAGCTATCATTTGGTAAGCTCTGGTAACCAGTTCTGATATTCTACCTTCAATTAATCTACGTACGATTTCTGTCCTGATTGAAAGTTGAGGACCAGCAAATTTCATTATTTCCAATTTGAAACATCTAACTAGCATTGTTTCAAATCAATGGATGAACGTAAAAACACGTGTGTAACTGTAATTAGATTACACGCATTCATACCGTGACAGCAATACACCAGCTTCTGGACTGAAAATGAATAAAATATCAATATAATATACAACATATCCATACCGTATTTATGGAAAATAAATAAAATATCAACATTCATTCAAAAGCTTCTACATGAGAAAATAATCTCTTGCTGTGGCCTTCAGTTCGACACACACACACACACACACACACACACACACACACACACACACACACACAGACAGATATATATATATATATATATATATATATATATATATATATATATCGTGGGGATCCGGGTTGTTAGAATAGATCCTCAGCACCCCTGGCTTGTCGTAAGAGGTGACTAAATGGGGCGGTCCTTCGGATGACACCGCAAAACCCAAGGTCCCGTGTCACAGTAGGTGTGGTACGTTAAAGATCCCTCCCTGTTCAAAGGTCATAAGCGCCGAACATAGGCCTAAATTTTGCAGCCCTACACCGGCAATAGTGACGTCTCCATATAAGTGAAAAATTCTCGAGCGGGATGTAAAACAATATATATATATATATATATATATATATATATATATATATATATATATATAGAGTCAATCAATCGACGATGTTTTATTTTATTAGCATTGATTATTGTCATTCATATGTCGATTCGTTATATCCAAATGAACTTGGAATAAAAGACACCACAGTCTTCCACATCTGCTTCGTATTAGATATTTTAGTGAAAATAGATGCTGGCGGAAAACTCAAATTTATGACAAACAGGATGATTTCAATTTCGTCATCGTAAAATTCCATATGTGGCAAAATTCCATCATCACCTGTATATGGTGTTTATATCTCCCAGCTGATCCCATACGGAAGAGCTTGTTCTGCATATGGTCAGTGTTTAAATCGAGGCAGACTACTGACAAAGATGTTGATGTTATAGGGGTTTGTAGTCTTGTTTAAGGTCAACATTTCGAAAACTTTTTGGTCGCTATAACGATCTAGTTTGCCAGTACAACATTTCATTACGTCAAATACTGTCTGACGTGTTTTATACCAAATGTTAGGCAGTTCTTGGCACTCTGATTCTGACTACGGACTGCTCCGTTTACCAGATCGGGATATAGGGCTCACGGCAGGTGTGACTGTTCAACAGGAGATGCTTATTTCTCCTAGGCACCTGATCCCACCTCTGGTATATCCAGGGATCCGTGTTTGCCCATCTCTTTGTATTTGCTATAGGAATTACGAGATTGCATACTGTTAGATATTTTAGCCTTTTTCCTATAACATATCCCCATTAAAGAAAATGAATAATATCACCATCTATAACATATTCAAACCATTTCTAAATTTATTTGTTGTATATTGTTTTACGTCCCACTTGAGAATCTTTCAATCATCTGGAGACGTCACCATTGCCGGTGAAGGGCTGCAAAAGTTATGCCTTTGCTCGGCGCTTATGGCCCTTGAACAGGGAGGGTTCTTTAACGTGCCACACCTACTGTGACACGGGACCTCCGTTTCTGCGGTCTCATCCGAAGGACCGCCCATTTTGTTTAGTGATCAGGTCTTTCAAAAATTTGTTGGAATTCTCATAAGCATTAATTGTCGTTTGCTGGCTTACCTTTTTTTTATATTAGGAAGCAAAATGTCTTTAAAAGCTTCTACGTGCGAAGAAAATTGTGGCCTTCAGCTCGAAATTCAAATATATCGACAACATTCAGATATATCGACAAGGTCCATCTATCAACAATAAAATCTGTCGCCGTAGCTCAGTGGTTAGAGCGTTTATTTCGTAACCGAGAGGTAGTGAGTTGGAGTCCCGCTAGTGCCATGTCCGCATCAAACTTCAGACGTAATATAGGTAGTGATTACTCTTGCCAAACACTCTTCATTAAGAAGTGAGAATCATGGAACTTTCAGGTATGACTTTAAAACGGAGGTCCCGTGTCGTGGCAGGTGTTGGCACGTTAAAAATACCCGTCCCTGCTACGGCCTTGAGTGCTAAGCATAGGTTTAAATCTGTGGGTTTTACTTATAGCTGGTGACGTTTCAATATAAATCATAAAATTCTCGACGGGATGTAAAATGATTGATTGGTTACATAATTTTTACGTCCCGCTTGAGAATTTTTAACTCATATGGAAATGTCACAATTGCCGGTGAAAGGCTGCAAAATTTAGGCCTATGCTTGGCGCTTACGGCGTCTGAGGGGGAGATCTTTACAATGTCACACCTACTGTGACTCGGGGCCTCGGTTTTTGCGGTCTCATCCGAGGAACCGTCTTGTTGCCTCTTACGACAAGCAAGGGGTTCTGAGGATCTATTCTAACAACCCGGATCCCCACTGGATCCATTTAATCGAAATCAAATCCCGTCCAAATAATAAACTAAATATGGTTTCGGTTATTTCATAGTATAAATCAAATACTATCAAGGATATACGAGGTACGGGGATGTAAACCATTTAAACAATCAACAACATCTGTGCGCATGTGTACACGTATACCAGGCTAGATACATATACAAGTAACACGGCTGCATATAAGTCAGGTGTGTGGGTAGCGCAGAGGTAGAGCTCTCGCTTCTCACCACTGCGACTCGAGTTTAATCCCCACTCTATGTGAGAGCCTATAGTGGTCGCCACGGTTGGATATGTGGGATTTCTCCGGGTACTTCAGTTTCCTCCCACATAATGACCATCTACTGCCAACATATATGCATTAAAGAAAAAAGCTTTCAAGCTATCATGGATATCCTTTTTATGTACAGTGTGCGCTTATTTATGTATATGTGTATATATCTAAGTAGATTATTTATTAATCGACACTGTCACCACTTTTAAATTTGTATTGTTTTATTCATTCATAGCTCCAATGAATTGTCCATTTCCATTTGTGTGGAAACAGGCTGTGAACCTTTGCTACTATGCCAGCGAAAACAATTTTGATTGGCAAACTGCCAAAACGAACTGTGAAGCCGTGGGATATGGTGCGAGACTGGCTATATTAGATACGAATGAAAAGCTCAATAGTATCATGGACGGTAAGTTCAGTTCTAGCGATGAAAATCTGTTTTCATTCTACCCGCTGAAACAGGAAATGAGTGAAATTCATTTGTATCAGAAAATGATACATACACGTACATGATAAAACAATAAATGAATAAATAAATAAAACAATAAATAAATAAACAAAACACGCACCGTTTCGATTAAAATGGTATTAACATTAAACATTTTAATGATATACGTGTACAAATCTGTCTTGGAATCGTGAAATGGTACTTTATAAGAAGTCGAGTTTTGTTCGTCATTGCTGCGACAAATACAATAGGCATGTACAGATACACAAATGATTAGACAGTATGAAATGTTGTCTATATATTACTGAAATCTTAGTGATGAAGCGTAATCGTGATATCAGTATCAAACTGCGGATGATATTAAAATGGGTGTTATAATTTTGCCTCGATGTATAATGTTTCTCAGCCATTTCATAAAAAAAAAGATCATGTGATTGTGGATTAAATTAACGGGTTAGGGCAAAATTAAAGCCCCTAATATGCTGAACGGCCGAAATTTACGACAAATTTGTAAACGTTAGAATAAAAATGACCGTTTTGTATTGCCCTTATATTCCAATTTTGTCGTTTTTACATATTTTATTAGGGGGCCTCCGTGGCCGAATGGTTAGAGCATCGGGCTCAAAATCGCAAAGCCTCTCACCTCTGTCGGCGCGTGTTCGAATCTCGGCCGCGGCGTTATGTGAGCAAGTTTGCCAGTTTACTTGCGGAAGGTCGGTGGTCTCTTCCCAGGTACATCGTATCTGGGTTCTCTCCTCCACTAACAAAAACTGGACGCCACCAGATAACTGAAAAATTGTTGAGTGTGGCGGAAAGCAATAAATAATCAATCAATCAATCAATCATATTTTATTAGTTCAGTGGTTTTTAATTTCACGTTCACGTCTTTCACATCACGTAACGTCAGCCATTTTGATGACAGAATTATGGCCAGGTATTGTACATACATTAATATAATTGTGGACTTAAGTACATACATTAATATAATTGTAGACTTAAGTATGTACATACCCCGCGGGGATCAGGGTTGTTAGAATAGATCCTCAGTACCCCTTCCTTGTCGTAAGAGGTGACTATATGGGGCGGTCCTTCGGATGAAACCGCAAAAACCGAGGCCCCGTGTCACAGCAGGTGTGGCACGTTAAAGAACCCTCCCTGCTCAAAGGCCATAAGCGCCGAGCATAGGCCTAAATTTTGTAGCCCTTCACCGGCAATGGTGAAGTCTCCATATGAGTAAAAACTTCTCGAGCGGGACGTTAAACAAAATATAATCAATCAATCAATAAATATGTACATACATTAATATAATTGTAGACTTAAGTTTCTGTACAAAATGATAATGACTCTGGGGTGCTTGGATTAAGCCACAGGAAGGTTTCTGCAACATGACTGCATTAATTCAGCACGACTCGGTGTAGATATGGTACATATATTACGGAACGCTTAAACAAACTGCAATTTTGTGTCATTTTAACTTAACTTAGGGGTATTCTTTTCCATTTGAGAGACTGGTAGCTGCAGCTCGGTGGTTAGAGTTTTTGCTTCGTAAGCGGGAGGTCATGAGTTCGAGCCCCACTCGTGCCAAGGCCACGTCAAACCTAAGGCGTAATTATAGGTAGTAGCCAAACGCTCGGCATTTAGAGTTGAGAATCACGGGTCTTTCGGATATGACCTAAAATACAGAGGTCCCCTATCGCAGCAGGTGTTAAAGAATCATCGCTGCTACGGCCATGAACGCTAAGGATAGGTATAAATTTGTCATATTCACTTAAAGCTGATGACGTCTCATTTTGATTGAGGACGTTAAAAAAACAATGAAAATAAAACAAAGTTTGACTTCATGTATCACTGTGTAAAACTTTGACTTTCGAATAATTCAAGATTTGATCGCTAGCTATGTAGTTTCTGTACCTATTATATTTGTTGCGAAACAGTTAAGATCACTTAGATGATAAGAGTCGTTCCTAGGTGGTACTTTAGATTCTGTTTAAGCTTTATCAGTGGACTTCTCACTGTAACTGCCCCGTGGGGATCCGGGTTGTTAGAATAGATCCTAAGTACCCCTAGCTTGTCGTAAGAGGCGACTAAATGGGGCGGTCCTTCGGATGAGACCGCAAAAACCGAGGCCCGTGTCACAGCAGCTGTGGCACGTTAAAGATCCCTCCCTGCTCAAAGTCCACAAGCACCGAGGATAGGCCTAAATTTTGCAGCTCTTCACCGGCAATGGTGACGTCTCCATATGAGTGAAAAATTCTCGAGCGGGACGTAAACAATAGATAATCAATCAATCAATCTCACTATAACTCTTGGATGTCAAGGTCATTGTATGAAAAATGAAGTAAGATATCAAATGCACTTTTTGTGCATTTTTCTGATCTAAGACGGGATTCAAAGGTAAGGAAGCTAGCACTCTACTAGTAACCATCTTAACTAATATTAAGGTACATGTACATAACCGATGTTCATTCGTGTGCGTATAGGCAAGTGAAAGAGGAGAACATTTTAAAACAGAGGATATATATTGTAACCTGTAGAATGTTTAGGTATTTTTTGATATTGTCTGACGTGTTTCATATCAATTGTTATGCCGTTCTTTACAGACTAATTTTGACTACGGATTGCCCCATTTACCCGATCATGATGCAGGATGTACGGTGGGTGTGACCAGGCATCAAGAGATGCTTACTCCTCCTAGGCACCTGATCCCACCTCTGGTGTATCCAGGGGTCTGTGTGTGCCCAGCGTGGATGAATATTCATTTTGTTTTCCTTGTAGGAGTTAAAAAATTGATCACTTTTCATCATCGTCACCTTTTCATGTTACTGTACAATTTCATGAATGAAATAAAATATCATTTCTCTACTTCAGATTATGGTATGGGTGATTTGATGTATCATCAATATTTCATTGGCGCCATTTTCGACAATCAAGGGGGAGTGTGGAGGTGGACGAACGGCGTGATGGTAGATCAGACCTTCAAGACGAACTACAATATCATAGACATGGCGGGAGATTGTTTCATGTGGGACGACATCGACGTTATCCGTCAGTACTCGTGCACTCTTAATCGCCCATCTTTATGTGAGCTACCACAAGGTACCAGTACTATCTCAGTATCACTAAGTTTAACATGTGGCATTTGTTTGTTAATAACTCAATTTTATAATGTAGTGATTTAAGATTGGTTCCTATTAAAGGGAACCTATGAGTATCCGAGTTGGAAAAGGTCCTCAAAACCCCTTGCTTGTAGTAAGAAACGACTAAATATGTCGGTTTTTCGGATGAGACCGCAAAAGCGGGTGTGGTGCGATAAAGATCCCTCCCTGCGCAAAGGCCGTAAGCGCCGAGCATAGGTGTAACTTGTGTAGCCCTTCACCGGCAATGGTGACATCTCCATAAGAGTGGAAAATT
The DNA here is from genome assembly GCA_024699665.1 of Ostrea denselamellosa. Classification (NCBI taxonomy): domain Eukaryota; kingdom Metazoa; phylum Mollusca; class Bivalvia; order Ostreida; family Ostreidae; genus Ostrea; species Ostrea denselamellosa. The sequence continues at coordinate 11,072,474 of JAMZEH010000018.1, forward strand.
TTAAATAATATACAATCAATCAATCCAGGGTGTGACTATGCGCTGTTTGTAAGTTTTCAGGGCTTCATACACTGTCTGTACGTTCTCTTATAGACTTTCTCAAGAATTGTATATTGGTTTCAGGGAACAGTAAACCAAACAGTAAACAGAAAATTATAAGAATGATGTAAACAAAAAAATTTGATTATTCATTATTAATTATTATTAATTTTCCCCGAGAGTAAAAGTAAAATTAAATATTTCTAGGTATCCTGTCTCCGGCAATGACTTGTCCGACTAATTTTGTTTGGAATTCGGCATCCAGTTTATGTTACTATGTGCATGAAAACCCTATGGTATGGTTGGATGCCAAAACACACTGTCAATCCATCGGGGCTAGACTAGCGATACTGGACACTCCCACTAAACTTGATGGTGTTTTAAGTGGTAAGTTACTCATCATGTCCAGTACTGCATACCATTAAAGAGCCTTTAATATAGAACAAACGACATTTTTGATTGATAGGTTTTAAAACTGATTACAGTTTCTATCTTCAGTTTTATCAGGATCCTTCTGCAAAGCCAAACAACCCTAAAATCAATTATATATATGGCGTAAAGAGAAAAATAGACATTGTGTATATTAGCAGTTGAATGTCAGGTCGACCTGTTTTGTAGCGTGGATGGTGTGTAACAGGGATGCGAGATCAATATAGAATCCTTCATTAGAACGAGTGTGGGACGGGGAAATTTCATCAAGGGGACAAGATTCGCAGTCTAGATGAAGCTTTGTTGAGTCCTAGACATTAAATATTGTGCCAGAGGTGGAATTTCCCGTTTCCACCCGAGCAAATAATGTAGGATTATTTTACGACAGTCTAGTGCATAAATTCATGAGCTTTGAGAAAATTCAGAATTATCGAAATACTCATTTAACTTTAATGTAAAAACTAAATAGGCAGAAACAGCATAAGCTTAAACTTAAAAAAAGTATTTAAAAATATGAATAATAATAAAAATTATGATTGATTATGGTTGTACACCAGAAAGCTATTTAAATCGAAGAAATTTTACTTCACTCCAATCCAATGTTTTGAGCACTATTCTCACGAAGTGAAGATTCTCCCTCTGGTGAGACAATGTGTGTATAACGTAAATCATTGAAAATATATGACGTTATAATCATTGACGTCGCAGTAGCGTGAGACACAAAAATCTCACATGGCAATGTCACACTGGTGATGATGTGAGAAATAGGAATCTTGTAAGATGCAACATAAATAGGACTTGTGTATTATTAGTTTATGTGTCTGGAATATACCTTTGCATTCGTTTTTAAAATTTAGGTTTGTTGCTATGCTTTATTCATATTAAGTACTGTCATGTTACTCATCAATACCCAATGATTTTTTTTCTTCCATAAAATTGTGCCTTTGCCCCTTTAAACTACTTTAAAATTGGTTTATTATTATTATTTTACAAAATCACAAGGCCTCTCACCTCTAGTCGGCGCGGGTTCGATTCTCGCTCGCGCTGATATATGTGAGAAAGTTTGCCAGTTTACTTTCGGAATGTCGATGGCCTCTCCCTAGGGGCCTCCGTGGCCGAGTGGTTAGAGCATCGGGCTAAAAATTACAAAGCCTCTCACATCTGTCGGCGCGTGTTCGAATCTCGGCCGCGGCGTTATGTGAGCAAGTTTGCCAGTTTACTTGCGGGAGGTCGGTGGTCTCTTCCCAGGAACATTGTATCTGGATTCTCTCCTCCACCAACACAAACTGGACGCCACCAGATAACTGGAAAATTGTTGAGTGTGGCGGAAAGCAATAAATAATCAATCAATCAATCGATGGTCTCTTCCCGGGAACATTCTATCTGGGTTCTCTCCTCCACCAATAAAAACTGGACGCCACCAGATAGCTGAAAAATTGTTGAGTACCACACTAAACAATCAATCATACTATTATTTTAAAAGTTCTATACAATCATACATAATCTACGGTAAAATGTCGTTTTCTTCCGCATATTAATTAATGTATATATTAGAATGATTTATTTCTTGAAAAACATATTCTCGGAACCCCAAAAAATATGAAATATATTTTATAATATATGCACTTGGGTCATGGATAATGTAAATACGAGGGAAATGTGAACTATAACTAAATAGAAACGAGTCTTGCAACTACCTAGGTTCTGTGTTGCGGCATGCATTGGCACCTCAAAAAACCATCACTGCTTCCAAGGCGCTGGACGCTAAGCGTGAGTCTAAATTTGTAGTACTTCACCTCCATCTGGTGACATCTCAATATGAGCGAACAATCCTCAACAAGATGTAAAACAATTAATCAAACGTTTACGTATTAAAGTTATAGGCGGGGCCTCCGTGGCCGAGTGGTTAAAGCATTGCGCTCAAAATCACATGGCCTCTCACCTCTAGTCGGCGCGGGTTCGAATCCCGCTCGCGCCGATATATGTGAGCAAGTTTGCCAGTTTACTTTCGGAAGGTCGGTGGTCTCTTCCCGGATACATTGTATCTGGGTTTTCTCCTTCACCAACAAAAACTGGACGCCACCAGATAACTGAAAACTTGTTGAGTGTAGCGGAAAATAAACAATCAATCAATTAAAGTTACAGGGGTCGCTGCGGATGTGACCAGTGAGCACGGAATACCAACAAGTACTACTCCAAAGAACATGTGATGTTTCCAGGGGTCCGTGTTTGCTCTACTCTCAATTTTGTATTTTCAATCTTTAGTTTGTATTCGTTATGGGGTTTGTGATATTGATCAATGTTTTCTTTTCTTTTGTTTTTTTGATTTAACAGGGTTATGCACTTACAAATTGCCAAACATTCATCTTAGTGAAAGACAAGTAGAATAACTTGGCTTTGATTGTTGAAACCCGTAATAATTTTACAAATAAAAACTAAATGTTACTTTATTTCAGATTATACATCGGGAATGTTAATGAATTACCAATACTTTATTGGCGCGTCGTTCGACAATGTAGTTATGGCCTGGAAATGGATCAATGGTTCACTCATAGATCCCGGTTTTCTTGCACCCTATCTCGTCAGTGGAGCACCAGGAGATTGTCTAATGTGGGATGATATCGTCTATTTGCGGAATTATCCTTGTGCAGCATCCCGGCCATGGATTTGTGATATTCCCGTGGCTCCATCGTCATAACAGAGCTGTTGATTGGATGACAAACCGTTATTTAGTAGTTTTGAACAGTGAAACATTTTTTGATCTGAATATATATATATATATATATATATATATATATATATATATATATATATTTGTATGTATGTGTTTGTATGTATATACACATGTATGGTGTCTTCCCACTGAGCTAAAATTCTGGAATCTTTACGGGTGACTGATTTTAGCTAGATGGGAATGGTGCACAGGTAAGTGTATCAAAGAACAAAGGAAAATAATTACAGGTAACCTATAGTCTGTTCTGTAAAATTAAAATTTTAAAAGAAAGAAAGATTTGGGATTTATTCTTTATTTTTATACATGACACAAACACATTTAAAAAAATTAACACATAATGAAATGCTTGTACATGAAAAGTTTCAATATAAAAATGTCACTTGGATTTCACCCCGGCGAAATCTTTCCTTAAGTCTCTGAATTCGTGCGTCTAACTGCCTGTATTTCCTCTTTTTTGGCCAGACCACTCCTCCAGCATCAAGCTGTATGATTTTGGCTTCATTGGCTGCCTGTTCTTTCTGAATGAGTTGGATGAACACAAAGATATTCGGATGAGGGTGTCGACACATCCTGTTCAATTTGTTGTACCATCCCTCTACGGCATTTGTCTATCTGGATCCATCATTGTCAAAGTGGTTCCAGTTCGTCAGATACCCTTCTACCTATATCTCAGTGACATAGTCCTTGAAATGTAGGACATCCTGACCATCATCGTCGTTGTCTTCCAGCACCCGAAACCACACATCCTCCACTTGGAGTTCAGGAATCAGAGGAAGAACAGTTGCTCTTCTCACGAGGCGATGGAAGTCCTCATCATCCCGGAATCACACAGTTAATCCAAAGATTGTACTTTTCGCCAGATACACTGAGTGAAGTGGAAGAAACATCCCTTGATTAAGCCCCTGGGAAGTTGTGATGAACTGCATTTCGAGCAGCGATCTCAAAGTCTAACAGCCAACTTTCAGGGGTCAGCACTAACTGGAGTCTTCTCGCTGAATCCTTCAGGAGACTGAAAAACCGATTGTAGGTGGCCTCACTTTTGTTAGGCAATAGTCCATAGATGAGAGGAAAAATTTTTCCATTTACATTTCCATAAAGAGTGTACAGCTGCGTGAAGAATCGTGTGCATGAATAAAACGTCCCATCACTAAAAATTGTCTCCGTTGCACACAGATGACATATGTTGGTGTCAGTTGCGAAGATCATGATTCTGTGTCCTTGTGCATCAGTATCATCACACAGCAGAAACCTTTCACCTGCTAAGGTGTTGATCCATGGTCCATGGAGGTTGATGTCATCCAGTGATGTGGGCAATTTTGGAGTTGTCTTGGTACGGGCTCTATGAAGTGCACACTTGCAGGCCTAAAAAGTATCTGCCGAATGATATCCACTACTGACTCATCACATTCAATATTGCGTAGTCCTCCTAATTCTTCACCATAGATGGTGGGGATCGCTGTAGCTTCATCTCGGCACCTTTTCTTCACACCACTAATAAAAGATTCCGCTGCAAGCCTAACGTAGTTATCATCATGGTTATGCTGTCTCCCAAATGACACAACGATGTTGCTGGTTGTTGTTAGGGTTGCTGGACACTGTCTGTCAATGCATCTCCAATAGGTTCTGTCATTATATCTGTTCCGGACAGAATACTTAAAGCCTCCATAAAGAAAGAAAAACCCTCCTCTACCATTCTCTAGAAAATTTACCCGTACTTGAGAGTTAGCCATACCTATGAAAGTGATATGGAATCTTACTAAACTACATTGAATGAATGAAAACTGAGCATATGATTATTATGAGTTGCTTTTAGACAAAGGGTGAGAGTACTATTGACAAAACAATTTTACTCATAATTATTTCCAGTACAAATAAAAAACTTCTAGCCAACCAATGAGAGGGTCACAGTCGGGGATCACAATTCAAAATTGGTATGTTTGTTTATCTGTACAATTATCTTTACAGATATTATGTTTTACTACTAAAAAAAAAGTTGTACATGCATTTTCGTAATAATTTGTCCTATACAAAACTTAATCAGTGTATCTCATTAACTACGAGAGAGAGAGAGAGGATAAATTTTCAAATTCATGACAGAAGTAATTAACTATTCATGGACTAAAACTTTCAGTGTTCTTGAAATTTTCGATTTTTTTTAGGATTTTCAAATTTTGGTTAAAAGTGTTACATATTGAAAATCATATTTATTTATTAGAAATTGCTATGATACACCATATTACAAATGTTATAGAATGGAAAATTGTAACAAACACTTGGCTTATTGTATAAAAGAAACAATGTTTGAAATTGGTCTAGGGTAAATATACTGGACAAAAAAAGTTAAGGATCATGATTTCAGAATTATTTTATTCATAACAAAACCAAATAAATTATGTTAAATATATACTTGAAATGTTCAACGACAATCGAACAATACATTTTAAACCTGTTTTTACAAATTCATCAATACGTTAAGCAGCCAGAGCAACCCCCCAAAACAGTTTGAAAATCGGTATGAGCAACAATAACAAATTTCATTACAAATGATTGAATCTTTATAAAGGCAATATCAATAGGGTGTATGTCCACCCTGAGCCTGTATAACGGCACGACAACGCCTCTGCATACCTCTGATGAGCCTGGGGAACGCAATTTGTGGCAACCTTGCCCATTCCTGCTGTAAAGCTAACGTAAGCTCCTGGCGGTTTGTCGGAAGTACAGGGCGTCTGGAAACAGCTTGCTGCAACATGTCCCAGGCATGTTCTATTGGATTTAAATCCGGAGAACAACTTGGCCAATCCATACGTTCAATTGTCTCTGTAGCAAGGTAGTCTGTCACTATACGTGCTCTGTGGGGACGAGCATTATCATCCATTAACACAAAGTCGTTGCCTATAGCTCCCGCATAAGGTCTCACAATTAGATGCAGTATCTCGTCCCTGTAAATTGCACCGGTAAGATTGCCATTAATCACGTGGAAGTCAGTACATCCACCAATATTGGTTCCGGCTCAAATCATCACAGAGCCACCTCCAAAACGATCATGCTCTGCTACACAGCAATCAGCGTACCGCTCTCCACGCATGCGCCATACACGCCTACGACCGTCATGAAAGTCCACTCAGAACCGTGACTCGTCTGTGAAAAGAACAGGCGTCCAATGACGCAGTTGCCAGTTTATGTGATTTTGAGCCCAATTGAGTCGTGCTACACGATGTCTTCTTCTCGAAATGGGACGAACAGCAGGTCGATGAGCCCGAAGGTTAGCAGCATGAAGTCTCTGTCTGAGAGTTTGTGGTGTTATGCGCACCCCACTTGCTGCATGAAAGTCAGTATTGAGTTGGACAGCACTCTGAAACCTGTGTCTACGAGCCATAAGTGACATATAGCGATCCTGGCGAGCGGTTGTGGACCTTGGACGACCTGATCTCGGTCTCTCAGAAACATTACCTGTCTGCCTAAAACGATTCCACAACCCTGAAATCACACTTTGGGACACATTAAAATGTCTAGAGACAATTCTCTGGACTTGGCCAGCTTGAAGCATACCTACTGCCTGACCAGCTTCCAGAGCAGTTAAATGGCGCCTCATGGCTTTTAATGTCAATAATTGTTCAACTAAGAGTCGATTAGAGCAATAAATACCCACAATAAAATGAAAATCACAATTTTTCAATTTCAATATACACGTTGGCACACTTTGATTTGGACCCCTTGCTTGTGTTTGGGCGAAAAAATCGTGCACTTATGACGTCAATATGAAACCAGGTAAATCTATTGTGTTAAGGACACATTGGAAAAACTATACATGTTAAAATTTGTTGAAATAATTATTTCGTTAGTAAAAATTTTTGAGGTCAAAATTATGACCCTTAACTTTTTTTGTCCAGTATATTTGGTGTGAGCAAGGAAACGCCACATTTGATTTGGAAAAAAAACCAGAGTTATATTACTCCATTTAATATTTAATTAAACACATTAATTCGTCTTCAAGGGAGATTTCATAGGCCTGACTGATAATTGCAGGTAGTTATTCTAAACAGACTATACCCAGGGACCACTCAGGTGTGAAAATCAGAGTTTTAGCTGAGTGGGAATAACAATTTCAGGATTTTAGCTAAGTGAGAATGGATCACATATATATATATATATATATATATATATATATATATATATATATATATATAGATAGATAGATAGATAGATAGATAGATAGATAGATAGATAGATATAGAAGAGAGAGAGATTATATTGACTCATCGACGTTCTCTCACAGAAAACATTACACTTCATATTATAACTGAGTCATTCTCTGTCTGCACCCCCCCCCAAAAAAAATTAAATCAAAATGTGACAAACGACCAGCACGGATTTTTACGACATTTTACTCACTTCAGTGATTTTATCTTGACACCTTTAAAAATGTGATGTGGTTTGTGTTTCCATGCAACATCAATTTTCTTGTAAAGACGTGGACCTCGGTAAATGTTGAATTTCCATTTTGTAAATGTATATATTTATTTTTCATGCAAGCCCTCAATCCTATTTTACTACGTTATGTTGTGGACACGTATCGTGTTCTTTCTCATGGAGTTTTACCTTTCCCCTATAAAGTACAATTGTGGTAATCGGTGCACATTTCATAGTTTTACCTACCTACATAAACTGTACTGTAATGCAATTATCAAATTTACTTGATTATTTTACCGGATTAAGGAAATAATAAGCCTTTCATCACAGCACATACGTATACTATACGAACAGCTGGAGAACCCTAGCATGACACAATGCTTACTGACTGGACGTGCATAGGAACGCTGTGTACTGAGACAGAATGCTTACTGACTGGACGTGTATAGGAACGCTGTGTACTGAGACACAATGCTTACTGACTGGACGTGCATAGGAACGCTGTATACTGAGACACAATGCTTACTGACTGGACGTGCATAGGAACGCTGTGTACTGAGACACAATGCTTACTGACTGGACGTGTATAGGAACGCTGTGTACTGAGACACAATGCTTACTGACTGGACGTGTATAGGAACGCTGTGTACTGAGACACAATGCTTACTGACTGGACGTGTATAGGAACGCTGTGTACTGAGACACAATGCTTACTGACTGGACGTGTATAGGAACGCTGTATACTGAATCCATAAAAACATCTGAATCCGCAATACACTGCAAAATTAATGCCTGCAGTTTTATTACATCCATTTCAATGATTTGAATTTCTTTAACAGAAAGGGGCATCCGTGGCAGAGTGGTTAGAGCATCACGCTCTAAATCACAAGGCCTCTCACCTCTAGTCAGCGCGGGTTCGAGCCTCGCTCGCAGCTATCTGACGTTAAATAAGAACATTTGCCAGTTTACTTAAACGTCGGTGATCTCTTTCCGGGTACGTTCAATTTATCTGGGTTTTCTCCTCCACCAATATAAACTGGACGCAACTCATAAATCCCTTAGAGATACAAAAGTAAGCGATGGACAAACACGGGGCCTTGGACATACCTTGGAGGAGTAAACATCCCATGTTGACCCATTACACACGATTTGAGCCCTTTGTCGTGATTAAGTAAAGGAAATAATCAGTAATTAAATTAACAAATAGTTAGCATTTAGTATGAAACACGCCAGATGGCATTCAATCAAATGACATTTTATTTGCAAATTAGTCCAACGAAGCTGACTTTAAACAAATCTGTTGAAATTCCTGTAACTTCAACTTTGACTGGGGTCCGGTGTCTCTGTTAGCAGATATAGTGACGTTACATGTGCAAAAAATACCTACCTTAAATTAACCTAATTTCTTAATAGGTAATAGGTAATTCCTCAATAGGTAAAATATAATGTGAATATATTTCAGAGAAACTCGGAGATTGCACTCGTTAAGTCGTACATTTATCCCGAGGCATTCCATTCTAAATGTGTATATTGTTAATGATTTTATGCTCAGTCTTAGCTGCGATATCAAGTTTATCAATTTTTTTTTTCAAACACTACTATGAAAATGCCAAGATAACGAACAAGACTCAATCTCGTAATTCCTATAGAAAATACAAATCAGACAGATGGGCAAACCCAAACTCCTGGACATATCAGGTGTCTACGAGGAGTCAGCATCTCCTGTTGACCAGTCATACCCACCATGAACTCTATATCTTGATCAGGTAAACGGAATAATCCGCAGACAGAATCTGTGTGCCAAGAACGACCTAACAATTGGAATGAAATTGAAACACGCCAGACAGCATATGAAATAATGGAGGATTGTACTGGCAAACTAGATCGTTATAACGACCATAGAATTTGCGAAATGCTACCTTTATAACGACTGTAAAACCCCTGTAACGTCATCTTGTTTGTCAGTAGCCTGCCTTGATTTAGAAACTGATCATATATATATATATATATATATATATATATATATATATATATATATATATATATAATATTCACATTTTTAATGCATTCGCCTTTTCATAATTACAAATTATGATGATAATAGAATGTTTGTTTGTTTTACGTCCCGTCGAGAATTTTTTACTCATATTGAGACGTCACTAGCTGTAGGTGAAGTATCACAAATTTAGACCTATGTTTAGCGCGTAGGGACATAGCAGTGAGGGTTCTTTAACGTGCCAGCGCCTACCGTGACACAGGACCTCCGTTTTTAAGGTCGTATCAGAAAGACCCGTGATTCTTACTTCTAAATGCCGAGCGTTTGGCGAAGGAGCAATCACTACGTATTTTTACGTATTAGGTTGACATAAATTTCATTAGGATTATTAATCATAAATAAAGTGTGTTTGCAAGGAATCTTCTATTTGGTACTTTGTAGGATAGAATATCACATTTAATATTACTCCTATGTAATATTATATACATTGAACATTTTATCATATTAAACGTACTGTCCCGTGGGGATCCGGGTTGTTAGAATAGATCCTCAGTACCCCTGGCCTGTCGTAAGAGGCGACTAAATGGGACGGTCCTTCGGTTGAGACCGCAAAACCAAGGTCCTGTGTCACAGCAGGTGTGACACGATAAAGATCCCTCCCTACTCAAAGGTCATAAGCGCCGAGCATAGGCCTAAATTTTGCAGCCCTTCGCCGGGATTTAACTACATGTTTTCAAAACAAATACTATTCAAAATGTATTAAGAAGTACGTGTATCATCTCTTTCAAGTCTTTAACTTGTTAACGGTCATTGCACGTCAACTTGTATTTGTTCGATTCATCTCTTGCAAGGGGGGTGGGGGGTGGGGGGGTGGGTGGGCTCCGTGGCCGAGTGGTTAGAGTATCGGGCTCAAAATCACAAGGCCTCTCACCTCTGTCGGCGTGTGTTCGAATCTCGGCCGCGGGTTTATGTGAGAAAGTTTGCCAGTTTACTTGCGGTAGGTCGGTGGTCTCTTCCCAGGTACATTGTATCTGGATTTTCTCCTCCACCAACAAAAAAAACTGGACGCCACCAGATAACTGAAAGATTATTGAGTGTGGCGGAAAGCAATGAATAATCAATCAATGAATCTTGCAAATCAAAAAAGCATGCCCTGAATTAATCAAATCCTACACATCATTTTGATTATTTTTTCATCCCTTTAACTCTTGCAATTCATATTAATGTTAAACTTTCATCTCTTGAATGTTCACCTCTTGTTCACCTCTTGTTCACCTCTTGTAAATGCTGTGATGTTTCATCTCTGGAATTCACTCAAATCTTTAATTCACTTTCCCCCTAGTAGTACATGTAATATCGGTGGCGTGTCTAAACGCTTTTTTTTTTTTTTTTTTTTGTTTTTTTTTTTTTTGGTAGGGGGTAGGGTTATTCATTTAAAAACGCTTTTTATTGGCATTGTTTTTATAACGAACTGTGCAATTGATATTCATTTTTGGTTTAGAAAAAGTCTATGACACTATATGTATTTTTTTTTAAAATTCATACACGACGTTAGCAAGTGTGAACATGCCATTAGGCCTATATACGTACTGTGCTGGATTTACAAAAAAAAATAAAGCAATGTAATTTGATTAAAGTTAGGAATTACAACATTTTATTGTGTATAATTGCAAGTTCAATTATTTTCATTTTTTGAAATCTACGAATAGGTAGAAACAGTTACCATAAGAATTACAACAAGGTCAGCATTTATTCCCAAGGTATGGGCGTATATTTTGTGAAATGATGAATACCAGAACAAAATGCATACACTGTACGCCTAGTTTCAATATGTATATAACCATTTTCTCATAGTTTAACTGGGTGCTGTTTCGAAAAGTCCATGAACAAAGACCGGCGACTGTTTCTTGACTTTTTTATATGGCAAAGTCCCTGTGCCGACAAAAAATTCCCATATACGTGTTGTCTTCACACCTTCTTTCGAAATATTGGGGGGGGGGGGGGGGGTCAGTCTACATCCTTTCTTCTGACAGCTAATGTACCCTTAAACGATATAAAACACCCTAATACAATGTTATCCATTAGCCGTTAATTTGATAATTGGATTTTTTTTTAATTAAATCTAATCTGTGAATGAAATGGCTAACAATGGTTTTCAAAACGTCGCATAGGTCCTATAACATCATGCATAATGGCGCGTAAAATAACAAAAGTAAACATGAATATCGCATGATTTGAATTTTGTCGCTTTCAAACTCGAAAACTACGTAAATTATTTCATTTAAAGAGACACTACAGCTCATTTTGCCCCAAAATCGTAAAATGACAATTTTCCCAGTGCTTTCTCTAATTTTGTTCCATAGTTGAATGTATAAAAATTGCAAAAATAACAAATTTTTAAAGTTGAAAATTCTCGTTTAAATGCAGAAATTAATAGCTTCTTTTTTAACAACATTGAGACTTCCTCTTTCGGTCTTCGGACGCAGGCGTACGGAGGGTAAACAATCCAGTGAGAGTTAGCGTACAATGGCTATACCCAGAATTTTGAGAGATTATGCGAGGAAAGGGTTAAAATAGAACAAGATACAACACATATGCACACTAGAATTTACGTGGGGATATCACTATGACCCTCTAGCCACGAAACACACACGCAGGGCTTTAAATGTAAGTGCTATTTTTATCAAAATACGTGGTGTGCTTAAAAAAAAACATTATTTGGATTTAGGGACATAAAAGATTTTCTGTTATACTAATGATTTATAATTACTTAATTATAAGAAGCAGGAAATAATCCCATACTCCAGAAGCGAGTGTGGACCCTTTTAAGGGGTATTTAAATAAGTGTTTACACAACACGTGTGTTTTTATACTGAATCACGTGATGTCCGAGTCAGAATGAAAATTAAAGCGCATTTGAGAGCAAATTCATGCATCCCTAATGTTCAAAATTGTCAGTATTGTTATGATTTTTATTATTTTATCGATGCGTGTTTTAAACAGCATTCGATTAAAATGTGCAAAATGAGCTGTAATGACTCTTTAAAACACATATGGAGTCATTTTGGGCATGGAAAGAATTAATTGTCCTAAAAAATTGAAAAGTTTAGAAACATGATATGTGTCCTTTAATTCATTGTATCCACATAAAATCCCACTGTTCTTTTCACGTGTACCTTGTATATTTCTTTTATTTGTATTGTATATAGAACCCCGTGTACCTTGTATATTTCTTTTATTTGTTTTGTATATAGAACCCCGTGTACCTTGAAAATTTTCTTTTATTTGTATCGTATATAGAACCCCGTGTACCTTGTATATATTTTTTTATTTGTGATGTATATAGAACCCCGTGTACCTTGTATATTTATTTTTGTATTGTATATAGAACCCCGTGTACCTTGTATATTTCCGTTGTTTGTATTGTATATAGAACCCCGTGTACCTTGTATATTTTTTTTGTATTGTATATAGAACCCCGTGTACCTTGTATATTTCTTTTATTTGTATTGTATATAGAACCCCGTGTACCAGACAGTGGTGTGAGAGAATACCTGAACTTGAATTTTCACCGTGTCAGGATTTCATGGAGGTACTAACATCGGCTTACATGACCCAGTTGAACAAACTATAGTAATTTACATTCGGAGGCATATAAAGTCCGGGATGAACTACATGGACTAGCAGTTACACTCTTGGAATAAATGAAGATCGTTATTGAATAGGTTAACATGTTTTACATATTATGATAAATCCAACTGAGAAATAATGACTAAGGTACTATATAACAGTGATAGTATTCCAGTGGCTATTTTAAGTTTTAGGCATTTTTGTTTGCTTTAGGGAAAAGTATCATGTGCATTTATTTTATCCATGACAATACACGTATCAACAATTCGTCGCGAAGTCAGCCGAAGGTCAATCCGTCAAAAGTTGTTTTCTTTCTTTACGTTACAAATGTAAGAGGTTACTACAGTGAATTATAGCTAATTGTTGTTTTCATAGAAGATTATGGATTGCCCTACCCTTGAACATTATTGTAATTAATAACATTTGATGAAAAAATATCAAATCTCAAAGCTACGTATTAGAAATTTACAATGGCCAGCGTAAAGAAATACGATTTTTTTTCCACCGAGAGACAAGTGTCGACACGTGTATCCCTCATTTACTTTTACTGGCAGATAAACTTGGATCTTCCCTTACCCCTCCATATTCGTACATGACTATACGGACATTAAAATTGTTAGATTTTATTACAGCTATGAAATATTTAAACATGTTGTAATGATGGTGGCAAAACAAAAACAAAGTATATTATTACAATCCTCGTGGAAACACTAATATATAAAACAAATGTTTCATTCAAATCTCTGAATGTATTGGATTGTTTGATTATAATTCAAAAATAAAACATAAACTTCTTCGTGCAGAAATAAATCGGAAATTTAACGTAATTAATAAATTAGATTAATAAAGTTTAGTTTCCAGTTTTCTTGAGCTCCTCTCCAACAAATTCCATCAGCCGTATAGATTGGAACTTGCTTTTTTCGTCCCCTTTTGAAATTCCTACCAGACACGCCTTTTTCGTATTCATAGCAAGAAGAAAGGGCATATCCGGTTTGGATGTATCGGAAGTCTCGATCTGGTCGGGCTGATCATCTTCCTTACTCTTCTTGAACACCAAAACATCCTCAACCTTTTTCAGAAAGGTGTATTTTTTTCCTTCACAGCGACATCCTTCGGTGTAGAATTTCTCATTTTTATCGTAGTTAATGCTAATGTTTAGGACTTCCTCGGGAATTGCTTCCATTCCATCCGAAACTGCCCAAATCTCGCCTGTCGAGTTCCCATAGATTCCGCATCGCTGAATGCTTGTTTTATCGCCTTTTAGTGTTTCTACCCAATCAAGCCACTTGTCAGACATTTTTAAACGTAGAAAACTAAAAAGAAAAAACAGAACTATAAACAAAGAAAATTAAATACACAACATCGATAAAAGATGAGTTGGGACACTTGAGATAAGACAGAGTAAAGGTATGTCTATAGCTTTTGCTTGAGTGCACATATAATAAATATGGCGTCATGTCAAATGATAGTAATAATAATAAAAATCCATGAGTCTTGTATAAGTGACAAACGCCCGTTTTGTAAATGCTAGTTGAAATATGCAGATAGTCAGCCCAGGGAGGCGAAAGAAATGAAATGAATCCCAGATGGTTTGCAATCAAGTCACCATCATGAAACTTGGACAGATATGAAAAATCATTAGGAAAGTTTTGTGACCCCCCCCCCCCCCTTTCATAATAATTTGTTTTAAAAAATCATTTAATTCCAGCCTACTGTTTAACGTCATAAATGATTCATATGTATTTTTTAGAATATCAAAGCGTAAAACTTCTTACTATCACTTATTTAAAGCTTATTACTAGTATAGATAGTATTTAATTTTTTCCCTTTGCCCCCCCCCCCCCCCCCCCCCTACTTAAAACAGGTTTTGTGAAACACTGATGCCCCCTTATGACAGCAAATGAATTCTTGTCACTAGGAATACACATGTGAAATATGAAAGCTTCTGTATTAAATGTTCAAAAGATATGATTAAAATTAATGTGTTTTTTTTCCGGACAGACATACATATACAGACAGAACGCAGACAGACGGAGAGACCGAAAACTATATGTCCACGAATTTTCGTTTATGTGGACAAAAAGTGCGCTAAGTGTTTGTCTCTGATAATAGGGATTTTCCTTGTGGAGTATTACTACTAAAGCTCAAAATTCAAGACAGCATCCGGATATCACATATAAATATATGACTTAGTTCACTTCAACCCAAAACAACAAAAGGCATCGTTCAGTCATGGGTATGGCGTTTTATTGGGAAAACGCCACCATCGCTTGAAATATTACTGAGAAAACTATGTTGTCATCATCTGGCTTGTGATCTTTAATCTTTAATCTTTTGTCCATAAACAACAATAGGAGTCTTTTGGGGGGGTAATAAAAGTCCTCATGGACTGGCTCACTGAATTTACCAAAATACATTACATTACACCTTTCTTCCAAATTCCATATACTATACATGTATAAGTAATGGAAAATTGTGTTGACTTTTATTTTGTGTAGAGATACTTTGTCGGTGTATGTCTGTTCATCTGTTCGTACGTCTGTTAGCTACACAGTAGATCTAGAACTTGATATCAAGCACGTGAGACTGTCATCGTATAATACGCACCATCGCTATATATAATAAGAATGTCGCTGCAAACTTTTGGATCCCTTGGGGATTCGGGTTAGAATAGATCCTCAGTACCCCTTGCTTGTCATCAGAGGCGACTAAATGGGGCGGTCCTTCGGATGAGACCGCCCCGTGTCACAGCAGGTGATCTGTCCCTGCTCAAAGTGCCGAGTGTAGGCCTAACTTTTGCAGACCTCTACCAGCAATGGTGGCGTCTCCTTATTAGTGAAAAACTCTCGAGTGGGACGTTAATCGATATAAAACCAACCAATCAACCAATAGTTTGGTTTGATATAGAACTTTGGATCTAAAAGAGATTGATAGTTATCACGTGAAAATGAAATGTATTTATTTGGATGCATCATAAGTATTAATTCTGTAGAAAGGCGACACATTTTTTGATACTTTAGTGATCTAGTTCGTTTATTGTTTAATGTTATACTGTACTTAGAGGATTGCCGAGGCCGATAAGTCTCTGCCTAAGCAGTAAAACGCCAGATTCACGAGAAATTTTTCAAAGCGGAAATGTAAATGAAGACAACTTTTGTATTGACGGAAAATGCATTTCCGTTGAAGAATGCACGTAAGCTATACATATAATCAATTGTATTATTTTTTCACTTCTAGTTCTCTTCATGCGATTCGTTGTATTGACGAGGAATGCCGCGAAAGTGTACAGTAAAAATTATATTTCGCACTCGGACGAATATATATATATATATATAAATTTTATATTCTCCCAACACCCACACAGTCATACCAACAATATAAAATGAGTTATTAATCGCTCGAGTAACAAAAGAAGCAATATCTTTCCAGAAAAAACTTAAACAATTCACATGTGAAACCATCAGGGCCTGGGGTGTTATCATTTTTCATTTTTTTAAGATAGTCAAGCACCTCTTTTTCAGTTAGCATGCCTTCTATGCTTTGTGATTCATCATGAGTAAGTTTAGGAATATCATTATATTCATCAAGATTACAACAAAAATTTTCATTTTCTAAAACAAGTGATTTTTTATAAAGTGTTTCATAAAAATCTTTAAGTTCCTCAAGAATTTCCTCCTGTTTACAGATAATTGATCCATTCTCTTTTTCCTCCTGTTTACAGATAATTGATCCATTCTCTTTTTCCTCCTGTTTACAGATAATTGATCCATTCTCTTTTTCCTCCTGTTTACAGATAATTGATCCATTCTCTTTTTCCTCCTGTTTACAGATAATTGATCCATTCTCTTTTTCCTCCTGTTTACAGATAATTGATCCATTCTCTTTTTCCTCCTGTTTACAGATAATTGATCCATTCTCTTTTTCTGTTCTAGGTATTTGTTTAAAGATGTAATTTCTAGATTCAAAAGAGCAGAAATATTTCGTAGGCTTTTCGCCTTCATCTATCCACTTAACATGAGCTCTTACAGCTTTTCCCCTCATCTTAGATTTACGTATATTTTCTAATTCGTTTTGTTTTTCTGTTAGAATATCTGACACTTCATTATTCAAATTCTGTTCCAAATCTTGGATGTCTTTTTCTAAATCATTTTCCATTTTTGTCATCTTTTTTTTCTTCTTGTATTTTGAGTAAGAGATAGTCTTACCCCTAATTTCTGTAAGTAAAATATCTAGAAACAACTGATCACATATTGTAAAACAGGGATACATTATCCATAGATTTAATATTTTCTATATTGTAGACTGGGCAAGCATACTGCGCCTTCACTCGTTC
Organism: Ostrea denselamellosa; assembly: GCA_024699665.1. Classification (NCBI taxonomy): domain Eukaryota; kingdom Metazoa; phylum Mollusca; class Bivalvia; order Ostreida; family Ostreidae; genus Ostrea; species Ostrea denselamellosa. The sequence goes on from JAMZEH010000018.1 coordinate 11,090,045, forward strand.
ATCTTTTCTTTAATCAAATCAACATATTCTTTATCAGAAAGTAGAGAGTTATTAACTTTCCAAATCCAGAACTCTTAATAAACTCATTAATTTGCAGACTTAATAGGACTGGTGAGTGATCAGATCGATAACTATTTTCATATTCAACACTGGATGATAATGATAAAACAGATTCTGATACAAGAAAAAAAAAACTAACCTAGCTTGTTTAATAGGAGATCTTTTGCTCTATGAAAAGCGTTTTCTCTGTGGGTACATTTCCCGAAATACATCTTTTAAATTCAAAGTATCCATTAGATGAAAAACTTCTTGTCTTGCTTTTGGGTTATTTATATTTTTATAATTCATAGAGTGTAGCTCTTTATTCATAATCGTATTGAAATCCCCTGCAATAATGATATGCTGTTCATTATGAATTTCACTAATTTTTGACAATAAATGTGAGTAAAAACTTGGTGAATCTGTGTGAGGACCATAGACATTTATCAAAATAAATTTGTGCTCCTCAATAGTACAATCCAAGATTATGTAGTTACCACTCTCATCATGTACTTCACTTAAAATACAAAAATCAAAATTGTTATTAAGAAATATAGCTACTCCCCTGGAATTTGATTTAAAACAGCTGAAGTAAGCTTTATAACCTCATTGTGTTTGAATAAACTTTTTTTCACTGGGGATAAAATGTGTATCTTGCAAGAATTAAATATTGAATTTTTTCCCTCAAATAGTTGAAAATATCACGTCTATTATTACAATCTCCAAGACCCTGACAATTAATGGTACTTATTTTCAATTCATTATCTTTAGGCATTTCCAGTAAAAAGCTTTGAAAAGTAAAATATGCCCCTGAAGAAAACAGAAAGATAGAGTGAAGATAGAAAAAAAAACAATACATATTTACAATAACAATATCTTGCCCGATGTTGTGTCATCGTACAATTATTGTAACGGTAAAGAAGTGGTCAAGATGTAACATAAAAGATAATATTTATCATGGATTCTAAATAAAATCACAAAATTGACCAAATTCTCTCCATGATTTAAAACGTGACCGTCCTGGCCATTAGTCCCAATGGTCCTATGAGAAACATACCTTTTCTGATTGTAATAAGTTAGGGGTGATCACTTGTATTCCAAAAGCTGGAAAGCCAAAACAGTTTCTTAAAATTTGGAGACCTATCTCTCTTCTGAATGTTGTTTATAAATTGGCTTCAGGTGTATTGCAGAAAGGATAAAGCTATATCTTGATAAATTAATACATAATGATCAAACTGGTTTTATTAAAGGTAGATTTATTGGGGAAAATATAAGATTAATTTACGACATTATGCATTATATAGAATCCAGACAGATTCCGGGACTCCTGATGCTCATTGATTTTGAAAAGGCCTTCGATACTGTGTCCTGGAAATTTATTCAAGAAACATTATGTTTTTCTTAATTGTGGTATTTCTATCCAAAACTGGATAAAATTATTTTACAATCAAATAAAGCCATGTGTTATTCAAAATAGAATTGTCTCACAATATTTCAGTCCAGAAAGGGGCTGTAGGTAAGGTGATCCAATATCTCCTTACTTATTTCTTTTATGTTCTGAAATCCTAGTTATTTTAAGCGAAAAAACAAAGATATTAAAGGCATTACTATTGACGGGGAAGAATATAAGATTTCACAGTATGCAGATGACACATCTGTTATTCTAGAGGGCTCTCCCTCTTCCATGGATGACACTATTAGAGTCCTTGATTACTTTGCAATAATTTCAGGTCTCAGGATGAACTTTTCAAAGACAAAAATGATCTGGATAGACAGCAAAAAGTTCTCGAAGGAGGTTTTTCATTATACAAGATGGGAATTTGACTGGAACAGTTCAATGTTTGATTTACTAGGGATAAAATTCTGTATTGATTTAAAAGAAATGGTAGAACTGAATTATACAACTAAATTAGAGGAAATTAAAAAAAAAAAATTAGATGCATTGGGAAAGTAGAAGTCTTACCCCTATTGGGAGACTAGCAGTAATAAAGACATTACTTATACCAAAACTGAATCATTTAAAACTTACAATTCCAAACCCTAAGGAAGAAACCATTCGTGCTTTTGAGAACGATTTATACAACTTTCTTTGGAGTGATAAAGTGCATAAAATCAATAAAAATGTTACAATTCAAGATAATGCTAATGGAGGTATAACAATGGTATTGTCTTTATCTATGATCTTCTAGATGAAAATGGTAATCTGCATAATTTTGATTTTGTACAAAATGTTTTGAAAGCTAAATTATTTTTTTTAGAATATATAGGATTAGAGAAAGTAATTCAACAAAGACAAGTTTCTTTACAAGGTAGTATTAGAACCTGTAAATTATTTTTGCCCATTATACCCTCTACTATATCAGTATTTTTCAAAGACAAAAAAGGTTGTAAGGAAATTTACAAACAACTGATAAGCCAGAAAGCAACTAAAATTAAAAATATTAAAAAATGGGAAGAAGCAGAGGGTGATCTGTCAGAGTTAGAATGGAAAAATATTTTTGAACTTCCCTTTAAAACAACTCAAGAATCTAAATTGCAATGGATACAGTTTCAAATCTTACACAGAATATTTCTATGTAACTATTACTTGCATAGACTTAAAATCACTGAGTCTCCAATTTGCACGTTTTGTAAGATGGACTGTGAAACAATTGATCACTTATTTGTAGAATGTCCCTGTGTTAAGGAGATCTGGCATGGAATGGAAGAGTGGTTTAGCCAACAAATTGACAGGCACATAATTTTTGATAGACATACAATTTTATTTGGTAAATTTGCAAATAAGAATATACATAAGGTGGAAAATTTAATAATTCTTATAACAAAGCAATATGTTTATATTAGTAAATATTCAAAAGTAAGTAAATTAAGTATTGAGGCAGCTAAAAAAATTATCACTGATAGAATTACAATTAAAAAATATTTGTTGCTAAAAAATTGCAGATATAGGGAGTTTGAACAACACTGGCAAAATATATACAATAAATTAGATTTTAAAAAAATTTCATCAAACTTAGTAAGGTAAAATGCCCTGCTCTCTCTCTCCTTCTCTCTCTTCTCATATAAATTTGTCTTTCACATATATGAATGTATATATATATTGTTGTTCAATGTTATATGCTACCAATGTGAAAGTTAATCTGTTAAAATAGATAAATAATAAAAAAAAGCCCAATATAAAATGACTACATATACCAGAAATAATTTTCAGACGAGTACTTGTATATCATTGTACTTTTACATTTAAATGTTGACTTTTCCACTATATTCTAGAGCTTTAAGATACAATAAAAAGAAGAAAAAATATGCATGCTTTGAACATTTAAATTTATATAAATAAGAATTACAAGAAGAAGAAGATGAAATTGTAATAAATTACAGAAAATGGTCTGAAAACTTACCTTGCAGACAAAGGGTCTTTTCTGATGAAGAAAGATAATCTTATTGAAGGAAGACCGGCACGAGTCAGGAAACTAGGGCGGAAATGTTTTGTTTTCCACAGTATGTACAATACGTGTTACTCACCGGAATGAAAGAAAAACAAAACATAGCACCCACAATGCAAATGCAAGGAGAAAAGAAGAAACTATAATAACTTTCGATCTCGAATTTCGTGTACACTGACAAAAGAAGACGTGACAAGTTGCAAAATGAAAGTACATCTCAATGTGTTAAACATGTAGATAAAGATGTGTAGGTTTCCCCTTTTGCATGTTAGCATTGGGTTACTATTGTTTTAAATTGGTGCCTGCAGTCAGTTGTAAATATCTACAGCAATATTTCCATATGAGTAAAAGATTCTCAAGCGGGACGAGAAACATTATACAATCAATCAATCGTCTTGAGGATTTAGACATGGTTTGTTGGTTTTTTTTCATGTTACATGTATGTGTAATGTAATAATTCATAAATCTCTTGTTATTGTGTGAATATTATACACTATGAATGCATGTGTAAAAGGAAGGATAAAACTGTAAAGGACCAGGCCGGAATTTGAACCCAGATCTCTGAAACTCTTGTCGGGTGTTCTAGCTATTGGCAATCGAACCCGTCTGACTGCAACATTCCTTCCTCTTAAATTGTCTTTCTCCTTGAAAACGCACAATCCAGATTCTTTTGCTCCTTGTAGAACTTTTACCTGCAAGTTCAGGGCTGGTCACCGACGCCATAATGTAATAGAAAGAGCGGAAATGGAGAAAACGGATTTTCCTATGTGTGGGAAATGCAGAATGTTTTGAAAGTAACATTAAAAAAAAAAAAGAATTTAGCACTAGAATAAGAGGTTCTGAAATGTTAAATGTAACTCGACAGTTGCAGTACTTATTATATTAGTGCAATGTCAATCCGCTGGGATGGGATAAATGGCTGTGTAAATGTTGTTACGCAATGGATCATCCATGCAGCGAAACTCTAAAGTTTGTTCTTTGATAAGTTATATGCAAAACTTGTTTTGAAGTTTAGGTAATTCGATCATTTGTTCTATTAACTTTTGAAATTGAATCCTGCTTGTCTGTAATCAATCTTTACAGTATTCGAAAAATTGCAGCGTGTGACACGTTTTTCATCATTCGTTCAATGTACTCGTAAATACAACTCTTGTAAGCTGTAATACTTCATTATGACAACAGGGGGTGGGGTGGGGTGTGATGTATCAGAAACGTTTTATTACCCTAAGATTATACCTAAGATTGAGTACATTCTCAAAAAGTTTTATAACCTTCAGGCCTGGTGAACACCTTTAGGCCGTCAGTTGGTCCAGGACGAGGCCCTGGTGGGGTCAGGGTTTGAAGCCCCCAAAGGTCCCTCGTATGGCTGTATTTTAATAATGAAATCAGACGTACCTACAAAATCCAAAACTAATAGTATATTTTAATGCAGATGGTGCGATCTAGTTTGGGAATAAACATTGAATTTAACGCTGCTGGTTACCTGAATTTAGCGCAAATATTTCCCCATGCATAATAACTCCCGCCCCTCCAGATATCACAAATATTTCCCCATGCATAACAACTCCTGCCCCTCCAGATATCACAAATATTTCCCCATGCATAACAACTCCCGCCCCTCCAGATATCACAAATAATTTCGGGAGTGTGCAAACTGACGGTGTTAATTTTCAGTTATTGTATACTATTTATCATATTCTGGCCTTGATAAATTAATTTGTTGTTTTAATTAAAGAAGGAAGAAATTTTATTACATAGTAAAATTACTCCCACCCCATGACGTCACTGCTCGCGATTGGGAAATAAGTCACCAATATATCTATTTTTTAATAAATAAAATAGCTTATTTAACTTGTATTATCTATTATCATACCGCATTTATATAGTGAGATAATTACCCTAAAGCGCTTTACACGTAAAACAAACTATAACAACGAAAATAATACAGAAAAAGGACACGATATAAGTAATACTAAACTGAGTCTAACATAGTACAGTGTAACTAAGAGTAAAACTTGATATGAATGTTGTAACTTACGCAAGTGAGATATTGAATATACAATTGACATTAATTATAATAGGGTTGCCGAACATCTGATATGATAGTAAATACCCCCCCACCCATGAATTGCTATTGTTGGCAGTGTGTATAATTCGAACCATTTACGGCTAGGTTAACAAATAAATACTTTTGACTGGTAAAAGTATTTCCCCCATGCATGGTTTACTATATAGCGGATCATCCGGCGGATATTGTATACGGATGAAGATTTCACTAAGTATGAAACTAACATAGAAATGTTGCTCAGGGGTTAAAAATACCGATTAAAAGAAATAACATGTTTTGATATTTTTTTTCCCATTGAAAGTGTGATATCTTAATGAGATGATCTACATTATTTATATTTATATTCATGTAACCCCCCCCCCCAAAAAAAGAAGGAAAAAGAAAAAGAAGAGTAAATTATATTGTATTATGATAAAGGGCACATAATTGCATTAATATAATATATACAAATATTGAATTTATGAATTTATGGGTTGCATGGGACAGCTTTCGAATTCTGTAAACATTGATTATCTACCAGAAGAATTTAATTTCAAATCAAGGTTACTAAAACAAATGATGAATTTACCTTTACTACAAAACAAGTTCTACATTTATACTTATCAAAGAACAAATTACACACGGAAAACATAAAACATTCAAATACGCATTTCTATCTGAAACATTTGTTGGATGATGCATTGCGTAAAAACTCATTAAATGTGTGTAATTAGTCTCGCCATAAAATAATTATCATCAGTGAAATTGGAATTAATATAGTAATATAAAGTTAGTACATGTGTTTCTGTAAGATCGAAGAAATCCGATTATTTCTTGGCAAAAATTTATTGGCTGTAGCTTAAAATGAAATATTCATTACTATCGCCATTTTCATATTAACATTTACAAGGGGAATATTTGCTGGAATAACCAGATAATGAGCGCTTTATGTAAACATACATTATTTTTCAGCTTGAAACCTCATGATTTCAATGACAATAGGGTAGTTTACAGGTTCGAAAATTTTTCCATGAAGTTGATTCTTGTCGCCAGTTTCAAAGTAATGTTCGTTACAATAAAAATACCTTACAGCTAGAAGTTCAAGCTATTTCGTTTTTAAAATGTAAAAAAAAAAAGCTGTATTAAAACCTTGTTAATCTGTTGTATACCTTTAAATGTCAAAATATTGAATATTATTATTTTCATGGAGTCGTATCGCTATGGAGTTTTGCGAAAATTTAACTGTAATGTTCGTTACTGTCAAATACAAGAAATGTGTGTATTCACTGTTGGAAATCTTCTATGAATACATGAGCGGACTTCTTACCATATTCTCGTTTAATTTTCAAGCAAACCAGGGGAATGACTGTATTGTTTCAAAATATTCGTGACTGCATTTCACAATTCTGTCTGTGAATTGAACCCTAGTTCAGATCGCAGCCTACAGTAAAGTTTAGAAGAGTGTCATTTGTAACGAGTATTGGAAAAGCTTGATAAGCGTTAGTTAAACTTTAGTTATATCACAAGCACCTTGAGTATGGGTACTACAGTATTACCCCAACCTCCACCCCCACCCTCTTTCTGAATTTTGTGGTATCAATAATTGTTCCGAAATATGTGGATTTACTGTCTATCTCATCCCAATTTAAATTAATGTAATTGTTTTATGTTTTTGTGAGCTTTAGAGATTGGCCTTCTACCTGTGTAATAATATATTATAATAATAAAATATTTATTTCATTATACCGGAAGAGGGCCATCTAGTCGAGTTCAGTTAGTGTTTTTTTACTGCTGTTTGTTTATTAAAACGTTTGTAAAGTTACTTGAATTAAGATGATTTACATGAAAGTACATTAAATCTAAATATTTCTATTAATGTCAATGATCATTGAAAATATAAATAGTATCAATCAGGTATTGATGAGCCGAACGATAAGTTTGTTGAATTCTGTAATATTCCTTACCATAATGAGAACATTTGAATAGATATATTTAAAAGATTCATCAATGTGTTTTATTTCATTTACATGGTGGGTTTCTTTTTGGCGTTGTGTAAATGAATAAAATTTGGACAAAATTCATCTTTTAGTCCTTGCTATTAAATATAACTTGCTTCGTATGAATATGCTCATACCAGTTGAATTTTGATTTCGTGAACATATGCTTGGACTGTTTATTGCAGCTGTCAGTGGAAATTAAATATTTGTTTTTAGAAGTATTTCAAAAATACAGGTAGATTGGTAATGGAGGTTGCACAAGCCTTTAGTCACAGAAAAATAATCAAAGTTTGATATGAGCTCACAGAAATACGCTTTCTTTGATGGTAAAGAAATTTTAGAACAATTAAAATCACAAATCAATATTTTAAAATATAATAAAAATAACGATTATGATAAAATTTCACAAGTCCTGACACAGTTTCATTTTTCTTCCAATTTACCGTTATTTTCAACCGATTACTAAGTATGGGGGAACAGCATTTGCACTCACAGTGCCATTCCAACCCATTGAAATGACAATGCACTAATTATGTTAAGTACTACAGTTGTCAAGTTACATTTAAACGAGTTGAGCATCGAGTAGCCACAAATACCCAGATACAGGGATAGAATTTTGACCCTTTTGGCTTTCCATACCCCATTTTACCTGAGGTATTTAAATAGATAAACTCGATAGAGACCGACGCCATGATTGTAAAGTACTGTGGAATGGAGGAGTCCGACATCCGTCCGACAACTTCTTAGCAGTACCGTTTACGTCAATCCTAGTGGACTTACAACAGGTAGAAAAGTTATGAAATTCACATGCTACACTTGTTTTGGATGCAAAAAAGAAACCTTTTAATTTTGCAGTCAAAAGGTTAAAGGTTATCATGGGATTTCACGTAAAAAGATCTTAGAAAGTCTCTAACGGTCACCTTTTTGGCTCAATTGACATGTGTCTTTGTTATCAAAAGATGAAGGAAGATACCTGATGGATGGTTAGTAGTTTAATGTCCTTGCTCGAGGATTTTTCATTTATATGGGGACCTCATCGTTGCTGATGAGGGGCTGCAAAATATAAGCCTGTGTTTGGCGCCTCAGAGCAGGGAAGGATCTTTAACGTGTCATATATACAATAATTATCGTCCGTTTGTCTGTATGTCCGTCTGTCTGTATACTTTTAACATTTTTGACTTGTTCTCCAGAACCACTGGACCATGCAATTTCAACCAAATTGGGCACAAATCATACTTTAGTCACGGAAATTCAAGTTTGTTCAATGAAGGCGAACTCCTTTCTCCAAGGGAAGATAAATGCGAAAAAGCAAAAATACATTGACATTTTTTTTTTAAAATCTTCTCCAGAACCAGCAGGCCAATTTCAATACAATTCGACACAAATCATCCTTGGATGAAAGGGATTTCTCGTAGCTGTCTGACATAGTGCAGATTAAGAGTGTTAACATCATGGCCCCAAGAGGTAGGGTGGGGCCATAATAGGGGATCAAAGTTTTACATGCGAAAATACAGGAAAAAAAACTCTTTAATTATCTTCACAACAAGAACCACTGAGCCAGAAAAGTTCAAATTTACATGACAGATTTATGACAGTGCAGATTCAGATTTGTTAAAAGCATGGCCCCCAGGGTTAGGGAGGGGGCCACATTAGGGTATCAAAGTTTTACATGTCAATGCACAGGGAAAATCTTTAAATAAGGACAAGGTGACTTAGATGAGCGATGCAGCCCATGGACCTCTTGTGTTTTTTTAAAACAACAACCGTCAGTAAAAGTTTGCAAAATGTGCAATTATAGGCCTCACAAGGTGAAATTCTTTTTTCTTAGTTCGAACACATTATAATGTGAATGTACATTTGGATGGTTTCTTCCGTTCGAGATCCGCTCCTCTCCCTGTCTAATGAGCGTGCGATGGTTGTACAATTCAAGTTATCTCGGGTTAATTTCCAAATTGTTTTCTCATATTCGCCGATTTGTTAAGTAATTAACCGTAAAAGATGAAAAATAAGTTCAAATTTGAAAAGTACAAGAAGGTGCAATAATTATTATATAAAAATCAAAAGACAGCGCTCCCCGATTAGCCCGCATTAAAGGGAAAAAAAAACCAAAAAAAATAAATATATATGTATATACACCCTATATTTCTTTCTGATATTGTAGTTATCAAGTGTTTGCAGTACATGTAAATATATGGAATACTAATGTAAAATAACTTTTGTATATTGGTTTTTTATACACAGACTGAAGTGAAATTCTTCAATATGTAACTCACAATGTGCATATTATCAATGATATGAGTGTATCATTTTCTGTAGTAAATGTTCCAAACTGCATATTACAAGACATGGGCAATGATGAGCGAGAGAAGTTTATAAGAGACCTGGAATGTAATGGGGGAGTGTGTACAATACAGTGGAGGATGACAGGACAGTGTACAACACGTCAAGTGGCTCTGGAGAGGCGGCAGAACTGACATCGTGAGATCCTGTACAGGCCTCCACCCACACTGTGATATTTACATCATCAACAACACGGCTTACAGGAAACACAGTAAGTCAACAGTAATATTAATGTACAGAGATCTGTATAGGTATCACACCGGTAATTGTCCAATCAAAATGAACTTAGTCAATTGTTGTTCCGTATATTTAAAAGAATAATTTTTTTTAATGCGTGATTTTTCTCATTTCCCCTTCTTCTTTTCTCTTATTTTTTGTACCCCTGATTAGGAAATTTTGTGTAATTTGTACAAATAATCAGTTGTTTACAGTGGAACTATTTGATGTTGGTAGCTGAGGCTTCTTCCCGAGGAGCACTCGGTCTGTTTACACACATGTGAAAAACACGTGGATTTGAGGGTAATCTTCTTTGCGGGTAAAATTATTTCGAAAATGCCGTGTAGGGTGTCTTTTTTCTGGTGTCAGCAGACGAGAGAGGTAACATAGAACATGTCCAAGTGCGTTATTTGGCATCAATTTTGTAAACTGATTTTTAATTATTTTTTCCCCTCTATAGTAATATATAGTGAAAATAATTACCGGTGTGATACCTTGAAGGTCTCCACCCACACTGTAATATTTACGTCATCAACAACACGGCTTACAGGAAACACAGTAAGTCAACAGTAATATTAATGTACAGAGATTTGTATAGGCCTCCACCCACAGTGTGATATTTACATCATCAACAACACGGCTTACAGAAAACACAACATATCCAAAATATTGAGGATATTATTAGACATAGCTGTATAATTTACGATTAAATTCTCCATATTTGTTTTCGATATTCCGATTTGTTCTAGCTGTATATCGTAGGTAGGATTCTTGCATGTGACGGATTTTCTAGTTTGACTCGTGCCGTGCATACTTCCAAGGAAAATTGTTTTCTTAATGCTTGTCAATTTGATCAAACATTTGCAGTAATTATGTTAAAGTTCAATGTTAAATAATGTTCATCATTTTCTGATGGAAGTAGTGAAGTACGTAGAAACCATGAATCTATATCAACTATAGCATTGACTTCACACCAAGAAGACGCATATGGACGCGGATAACTGTTATATATATACACTGAGTGGCCAAAAGTATTGCAACAAACATGGCTGACGTCATCACGATGTAAACACTATATGCATGAGAAAAAACAAGTTTGAATGAAATAAGAATCATTTAATTACTATTTTCTTCTAGTACTTTGTAGCAAACCCCTTTTGGATTATGACTTGGCGTAGTCTTGAGGGAATTGAGGCATATAAGCTTCGAATGTAAGTTTGAGATAGGCCAGTCCAAATTCTCGTCACAGCAGCCACTAGGTCATCCCGACATTTAATGTCATCAATCTCACGGGACAGTTTGATTTTGATGGAAAGCCAGACATTTTCAATAACATTAAGGTCTGGGGATTGCGCGGGCCAATTGAATTTTGGAATGCCGTTTTCTTGTTTCCAAGTATTGGTCTGTCTAGAGGCGTGGGGGGTGGCATTATCATCTTGGAAAATAAACTGTCGATTTCCGAAAACTTTTGCAACTACAGGCCATAAGTGGTTATCAAGCAGTTCAATATACTTTGCTGAATTCAGATTTCCATCAACTGGCACAAGTACACCAATACCATCGTAGGTAATACACCCCCAAAACATACAACTTACTTTCACGGGCGTTTTACGTTGGTTCAGACAGTAGGGCTTCCACTTCTCGAACGATTTTCTCCACAAACTTACGGAGTTATTTTGTCCAACGACTACCTGTGTTTCGTCTGAGAAAATAACTTTCTGCCACTATTCAGGTCTCGAGTGTCTTTTGCCTCGGCACCACAGAATTCGGCGCTGTCTGTTGACTTTGCCTATCGTAAGTGTTTTCTGAATCTTGCCCCTCCTGTATCCTTCCTGGTGTAGCCTTCGACGAATAGTTCTCCTAGACACATGTGTTCCTTCATTTCGATTAAAAGTTGATGTAATATCTTGTAAAGATTGTCTTCTATTAGTTTTCACAATGCGATAAAGTTTCCGATCACCCCTCTCATCTATCACTCGGGGCCTTCCACTTCGGGGATTGTTTTCCACACTTCCTTTTTCTCGGAACTTTTTCAAAACTCGCCCAACAGTGCTTCGATGAATTCCAAGTGATTTGCCAATTTGGTTATCATTAAATCCATTTGAATGCAAAACTACAATACGTTCTTTGATCTCTGTTGACAGTTCTCTCTTGTTCGACGACATTGTTTTCAATCACTATCAACACCGGTAATCGTCTGCTACCGAGAACAACAAACGGTTGCCGGTATGATTAGAACCGTAGGTAATTCACACCCCTGATATTTCGATCTCCGTTGGCATTATAACGCGTCAGCAATAAAAATAAAATTTGAAGCGAGTAAAGTTGTGATGACGTCAGCCATGTTTGTTGCAATACTTTTGGCCACTCAGTGTACATGTCACATGAGTCAATATATCTGTGTGTGTGTATATATATATAATATATATATATATATATATATATATATATATATATATATATGTTTGTGTGTGTGTGTGTGTGTGAGTGTGTGTGTGTGTGTGTGTGTGTGTGTGTGTGTGTGTGTGTGTGTGTGTGTGTTGATAGTGTTAAATACACACAGGGGTACCGCACTTTCCGGATCACCATACTATGTGACGCATATATCTCTGAAACCGATGACGTCACAATAATGTATGTTTGTCGATTTTATAATTAACAATAAATTTATCATCTTGCACACATTTATATAATAATACATAAATTCATAAATTGAGACAGTAAAATAATCCAAAGAGATGGATCACATCTCGTTGTCAAGCGCGGGCCATCAATCAAACGAGACGCGATGCTTCAAGTCATGCACTTCAGACAGAGATGCTAATATCCACTTAATTTTCACATCCCATAAGAAAAACAAATGTTTCATATTACTAGACGCCGGTATTTTGGGGGTTTTTTGAGGTGTGTGTGTGGTTTTTTTTGTTTGTTGTTGTTGTTTTTTGTTTTAGCGTTTTGAAACTTAAATTATAATGTGTATTCATCAAATACTTAGTAAATTGTAATAAACTTTTCAAATTTTTCCAACATCCCGTGAGGCATTTGTAAGCTAAGGGGAAAACAAGAGAGGAATCCCCTTGACTTTTGGACAGAAAAACACCGAAACTCGGGATGACATATTTATGTCATAATGATAAAAACGACCACATAAACATCTGTATCATAAGAGATTCGGTGATTGAAATTATCTAGCCATGACTAGCGTACATCATGAGATTAAAACCAGTTAATGTAATACAATGTTTCTGTCTACTTGGAAATGTGAAATAAAAATCAAAAAGTCATTGGAAAGGACCTGAAGTTTTTTAGAAACTTCATTTTCAACGTTTGCATATAAAACAATGAAATAAGGATATAAATAAACAGGGGAAATAATCACAGAATACTTAACATAGCTGGATTAAATACGTTTGAAATTGCGAAAGGATACATTGTCGATGGAGGGCTGCAAATTTAAGCCTATCCTGGCGCTAACGACCTTTAAACAGGGAGGGATCGTAATCGTGCCACACCTGCTGTGACACGGTGCCTCAGTTTTTGCGGTGCCATCCTAAGGACCGCCCCATTTAGTTGCTTCTTACAACAAGCAAACGGAACTGAGGGACTTTTTCAACCCGGATCACCATGAGATTCAAAATAATGAAACAAAGTATTTGCTAAAATCAACATGAGGAATTGTTATCCCGTTATCCACTTGAAATGCATCACTGTACGTTTAGAAATAGTTTATGTTTAATGAATAATTTATGTTTTAAAATAATGAAACAAACTATTTATGTATTAATGTATAAATTATACATTCGTTCAGTAGTACACATCAAGGGGATAACTGGATGACAACTCCCTATGTGGATTTTAGCTCACCTGAGATGAAAGCACTAGTGAGCTTTTCTGATCACCCGACCGTCTGTTTGTCCGTTTAACTTCTGTAGAATTTTCATATTTTCGTCATCTTCTCCAGAACCACAGGGCCAATTTCAAATAAACTTGGTACAAACCATATTTGGGTGAATGGAATAAAAGTATGTTCAGATGAAAGGCTACACCCTTTTCCCTGGGGAGATTCAGGCGAAATAGCAAAAATACACTGACAAATTAAAAAAAAAAATTCTCCAGAACCAGTTAGCCAATTTCAATCAAACTTGGTACAAATCATCCTTAAGGAAGGGGATTGAAGTTTGTTCCAATGAAGGATCATGTCAGCTTCAAAGGGTAGGTAATCACAAAAATGCAAAACGTAGGATGAGGTCGTTGAAAAATCAATTTCTCAAGAACCACTGGGCCAGAAAAGTTTCAATTGACATGAAAGCTACTTGCCGTATTGAATATTCACATTTATTAAAACCATGGCCCCCGGGGGTAAGATGAGATCACAGTAGGGAATCAAAGTTTTACATGTTTATATATAGGAAAAAATCGTTGATGATCTTTTCAAGGGCCACTCGACCAGAAAAGTTGAAACTTACACGGCAGCTTTTTCACATAATGCAGATTCAAGTTTGTTAAAATCATGGCCCTCGCGGTAGGGTGGGGCAAAAATAGGGGCTCAAATTTCTACATGCGAATATATAGGGAAAATATTTATAAGTGGGCCAAGGTGTTGGGATGAGTGATTCAGACCATGAACGTCTTGTTTTGTATACAAGTAAATGCATTTTTTTTTTTAAATTTCCGGGCTCCAAATCGCATTGTAATTGTAATTGTAATCCAATAGATTTATATAGCGCTCTATTGACCTGCGTCTTCTAAAGCGCTTTACATGGTCTCTCACCTCTAGTTTGTATGGCTTAGTTTCTGGTTTGCAACTAGAGTCATCAAACTGGGATGCGTGAATTTGAATTATAAAATTGGAATACACCGATTCTTCAGTGCTTCACCCAAAATGGAACCTTTTCACAAAGATCTTCGGAACAGGCAAACACAACTTACAATTCTCGTATGTTATGCTTGGTTTTTTGTCGTGTGGTTTTGTCGAGTAACGCAGAGTAAATTACTATATTGTTTCTTATACAAAATCAACAACAGCACAGATAGTTCCACTTGACTGTGTTTGTACGTAAAAAAAAAATTACAACTCTATTATTTTTTAATGCCTTTCATGCATCGCAAAAAAAACCCCCCAAAACAAAAAAAAAAACCCCAAAAAAACCAGTCACAGAACATACAGATAACGGTCCAGCTAATAGGTTATTTTAAGCACAAGTAATACCATACCTGTGTAACAGACTCGATCCAGTCTTGGGGGGGGGGGTATATTATGTATCTCTGATACATCTTTATAATGTCAGAATATACATTTTTATTTTATTTAACAATTGAAGAGATCGTAGAGAGCAATCAACGATTTTCGTGTATTTTGACCCCAAAGGCGAAGGTGCCCCTAAATATTGTAAAGTGTTCCTAACATTGTAACCTATCAAAATATCAAAAGCAATGTTAGGGGCAGGACTTTAAAGCCAAAATCAGTATGCTAAATGGGAGGAATGCTGTGTAGATCAACTTTGAACTTATTTTCAACATTTTAGATGATACTTTATGGATTTAAATTGAAAATATGATACACACATAAGTAGATTGATTGATTGATCATATATTGTTTAACGTCCAGATCGAGAATTTTTCACTCATATGGAGATGTCGCCATTGCCGGTGAAGGGCTGTAAAATTTAGGTCTATTCTCGGCGCTTCTGGCCTTTGAGCAGGGAGGGATCTTCAACGTGCCACACCTGCTGTGACACGGGGCCTCGGTGTTTGCGATCTCATCCGAAGGACCGCCCCATTTAATCGCCTCTTACGACAAGCTAGGGGTGCTAAAGATTTATTCTAACAACCCGGATCCTCACGGGGTTACGTACGTAGACAAACACACACACACACATTAAAAAAACATATCCTGAACAAGATATAAAACGTACCTCTAAAATTATTTTTTTTCGCAAAAATTAAAATATATTTTATCATAATTTCAATCGTTCCTATTAATGCACCCTTTAAAGTTTTTATCCTGGAAAATTTAAAGGTCATGTTCAATCAAGCGCTTACAAACTCAAAAATGTTTTTAAACACCTTTTTGCACGTGCAAAACATGCCAATTACACTGAATGAAAATTAAAACTTGTTTTCTGTGTCTTCTAACTCCACCTTCAGAAGGAAGGTTTGAAATTTCATTTTTGTTGACAAGTTAATGCGTTTTGATGCCATGCTTAAGCACTGATGAGCGCAACCAAGCTGCGTGCAGGCCTTTCCACTCGGGATGTTACGAATCATTCCAATTGCCATCACAGTACTATGGTTCGTCTTATCAACGTTTTCTTGCCACAAATTCCGTATCAGACAGGCAGAGACCAGGTGCACCAAGAGTTACCACACCGCAACAGGACCATTTTATTAGACTTCAGCATCTTCGGAATCGTTTCCTTACAGCTTCACAGACTACTAATGTAACCCTGGACGCAACAGACAAATAATCAGTAGCCAGGCTGTTCGCAGAAGGATCCGTGAAAGTGGCCTTAATGCTCGTCACCCGTACAAGGATCCTGTACTTACGCAGCGTCATAAACGTCAACGACTGAATGGACACGACGTCATCTTCATTGGACACGTCAACGATAGGATGAAGCCCTGTTTTCAGATGAATCACGTTTTCATCTGTGTAGAACTGATAAATTAAAAAAAAAACCAGTTTCTGTTTTGTGGTGCGTTTTTTTATGTTGTTAAGTATATATATGTACGACGGAAAATTCATATAATTATGTGGCCTTTTCCTGAAGTTGTTCTCCCATATAGGTCTTCTTTTGTTACCTTAGTGAGGCCTGACTGATCATTTGAAAAATTGTGTTTTGCTAAAATTGCTACTAATGGCATTTGTTTATGAGGTGTTACACTCCCGTACATAATGATATAATATGTACTTTGACTAAGTCATTGTCTTGACTGATAGGTATCCTTTCTAAGTTAAAGTATATGAATATTGTATGTTTCATAAGCGTGTGTAGAGACCATCAACAGATTACAGATCATGAGCACAGGATCTTTTGAATTAAGTATCTTGTACAGGTACAATGCGCTAAAACACGTTTTATCAAATCTTTAGATTCTAGAAGTTTATATATTGTTCAGATCGTCCCCGATGTTCCGCCCATCTCAGCGTAACAAACATTTTTCTTCTTTCATTTTAATATTCCTTTCATGAAAAATAAAAATTACCCAAAGACTTCAGCGTATTTTGTCTCGTTTCTTTGGATTTTTTCCGTTAAATTTATTGTGTTTGGTTTTGTTTCGCAGTTGATTTTCGGTCCTACCTCTCTCACTGCATGCCAAGTGAAGCTGTCAAATACCAGTATTTACAGCATCTTGCAAGAAGAAAGATATTCTTGGGTAACAAACGATGGTTGGGGTGCATTCATATAATCCTTATTTTCTATTTACTGAATATTGATTGATTGGTTGTATGTTGTTTTCCGCCACACTTAGTAATTGTGAAGTTATCTGGTATCGTCCAGTTTTTATTGGTGGACGAGAGAATTCAGATACAATGTACACGGAAAGTAAACTGGCAACTTCCTCACATATATCGGCGCGAGCGAGAATCGAACCCGGACCGACTAGAAGTGAGAGGCCTTGTGGTTTTAAGCGCGATGCTCTAACCTCTCAGCCACGGAAGCCCCATATTTACTAAATATAAATCCTGTTGAACATGACAGAATTGTTTAGAAGTATAATTTTCAATACTGTATGAGTACATTTTATTGGGGAGGGGGGGGGGGGGGGGGGGGGGTAACGAATGAAATGAGGCGATATTCCTTTATTTTTCTTAGAAAAACAAATATGCTAAGTTTCGTTTGTAAGTTACGGAGTGATCTCCCCTTATTTATTCGATATCGATATATTTTACGGGTATTATTTAGTATTAATTAAAACGTCCTGAAAAGTCTATTTCATTTTATTTTGAATTGAGTGATTCAGAAAAATAGTCATATCACAGAAACTTGATTCAAACAACATTATGTCTATATTTCATCAGGCTGTCTTCTTAACACAAAACTTTGAAATCAACAGTGAAGTGAACTTATTGATCAAATAATCTTTCTGCAGAATTGAATTTTATTAATAATTGAACTAAACAAATGAAAGTAATCAGTCTATTTCACAGGCCTTTGTTTCTGTACATAAGTTATGACATCTGTATACTAATAATTGTTAATAACAGACGTCATAAACAAGTGTCTGTGGTCTGTTTACCTGTATGAATGGCCCTGAGTTTCGCGAATTTAACATAATACTTATTTGTTATGTCGTCTATTTTCATTCGTCAAGAAAAAAAAAATAACTGTCGGGAAATTATGTAATTGGTATATGTTATTATGGGAAAATATCTCATCCCAGAATGTTCTAACCAGACGAAAACAATTATGTAGTAGTTATCCTTCTTCTATAAACTTCTCTTTCAAGATACACTACAAGATGTTTAGATTTTTAAAAGCTCATAGGTTTCTATCAAATATTTGTTAATCGTCCTGCTGCATACTTACACAGGTGTACATACAAACCAATTTTATACTTCATAAATATCGACGCAGAAACAACATACGGTGCTTGTGTAAAATAAATCTGAACTTACACATATCTATTTTATTGAACAATTCTTACTGAATATTCAAATATGAATCTGTAAATAAATTTTATATCCCTGGTTTTTAGTACTTTATGTGATTTGTTTACATTTCATCTGTTGAATTAAAAAAATCACATGACAGCTGTGTGTATATTTTATAAAGTTTCCTAATCTTACATCCTTTCCTCCCTCAATAGCATTATCGAGATTAATTTGCTTATTAGAGAATCGTAATCTCATAACGCAGTATATACTACTTTCAGAGACACCGGAAGTGCGTCATTTCAGTAGTAAACTAAAACTATAACAGCTGACTATGAGAGGAACCGGGAAATTGGTACCAGTATAATGTTGTCTGATTATCAATATATTTATTACAGATTGAAGAATGTATAATTAGAACTATACGATTTTCTTTCAAACACGTTTCTCTATGTTGGCCTGGTCGATTGATTATATATTGTTTAACGTCCCGCTCAAGAATCTTTCACTTAAATGGAGACGTCACCATTACAGGTGAAGGGCTGCAAAATTTAGGCCTATGCTCGGCGCTTATGGCCTTTGAGCAGGGAGGGATCTTTAACGTGCCATACCTGCTGTGACACGGGACCTCGGTTTTTGCGGTCTCATCCAAAGGACCGTCCCATTTAGTCGCCTCTTACGACAAGCTAGGGGTACTGAAGATCTATTCTAACAACACGGATCCCCACGGGGTTGGTCAAGTATAAATACTTGTATGATCGGTTTTCTTGTGGCGGGTAACGGCTATCAGGCTATACATGTAGAGTTCTTTGTATTTTGTCATATCATTAAATTTTATTTTTTACAGGTGAATATCACGAGTATCCAGATAATGTCAGAAGTCGTCTGTACTGTCTTCTGTTTGCTGACCAGTATGCCGTCAATGTCAAGGACCACTCACACCAAGATGTTCTAAAGAAAATCAGAGAAAGATATTTTACAGAGCTCACCTTGACTGGTGATGTTCATGTGAGAAATCTTCCAGATGATGTCATTCAGACACAGGATGATGTTATAACATTTAAATCAGACGACATCAGACATGACGTCATGTATGCATTCGTTACGGAGTGTCTGGTGAAGGACAGTGATCTGAAGTTTTTCCTGACCACAGCGTCACGTCACGTGATATCAGAATACTGCCGGTCGTGGGAATATGAGAGGAGTGAGGGAGAGAGATGCCTGTATATACCGTACTTTCCGCCTGAGATGTACTATCTGTTCATAGACAGCCTACAGCTGGACTTCCTCACACACAGTGCCGTGTCAAACTGGAGGATTCGTGACTGGATCAGTGAACGTTTTTAGTATGATTATCATGAATTACTTGACTTTGCTATTCACACAAGGTGTCTACATTATCTCAGCTCATCATTTTTAAATCACTTAACTATCTATAGAATACTTGAATAATTCCCTTTTAATGCTAATTGTGTAAGAACAGAGAGTTTGTTTTGTGATAATCATTGATTTTGTCTTCTATAAATTTTGTTTTTATTGTTTTCGTATGATCGTGCGTGAAACTTTTTTCGCTGCAAATGTAGTATTAAACACTTGACATTGCAATGAGAGAGAGAGAGAGAGAGAGAGAGAGAGAGAGAGAGAGAGAGAGAGAGAGTCAGAATTCACTTGCGTGGCAGTAGTTCCGATTTTCGTCTGTTGGTGAGAGTTGGATATTGATTGATTGTTTGTTTACTTCCCGTCGAGAATTTTTCACTCATATTGAGACGTCACCAGACGACCGTAGCAGTGAGGGTTCTTTAACGTGCCAACATCTGTCGTGACAAGGGACCTCAAATATTTAAAGGAGGGCGAAGGAGGAATCACTACCTATGTTTTACCACAGGCACTTGAAGTATAAATAGCGTGTTTAGATATTATGTACATACCCTCCTTTTAGACCCTATTAAACATACAGAAACAATAATGTATCAAAAATATGTGATTTCTCCACCAATCATCTTAATAAGTCGTTCTGAATGGTCAAATTTTAGCTTCTCAAACTTTTGAGATGATCACTTGTGATATACTAATATATACACTTGAAGTATGGATAACTTGTTTATATCTCATGTACATACCCTCTCCCCTTCCCCCAACATCTCCCTCCTCCCACACACTGTTTCTAGATTATCAAAAATATAAAACCAACAGTATCTCACAAGTGATCATCTCGAAAACTTACAGATGGTAAAAACCGACTATCCACTCATTCAGAACGACTTGGACCCTTGGACTTACCAGAAGTGGGGTCAGATGCCTAGGAAGAGGAAGCATTCCCTGTCGACCGGTCACACCCGTCGTGAGCCTCTCGATCAGGTAAACGGAATAATTTGCAGTCTGATTCCATACTTCCGGTGCTTGTATGTTTGACGTGGCCATGTCACAAGCGGTACTTGAAATCACGACCTCATGGTTACAATATTGATATTTTGATCGCTTAAATGTGATATGTCTACAGGGAATGCTTAGTCCTTCTCCGCACCTGATTTCATTCCCGATGTTTTAGGTTTCATCTTTACCCTATTAAATTTTGTATTCTTCATAGGATTTATGACGTTGATCACTTCATTTTCTTCACCTTTTTTTCATTGCATGATTGATGGTCAGTATTATAGTGAGTAGTGTGAAGAAAACTTAGTCAGCGTGAGTAAACCACAACACCAGATCTTTATTAGCGGCCGATCTATTTGTGGTTGTGGTAGAATATGTATGCATTATCAAACAAATCTTATTAATTTACGACTTTATACGACATTTCTGGAACACATTGCTAAAATATAGAATCATTGCTTAAATATAGAATCATTAAGATTGATTGATTGATTATTTATTGCTTTCCGCCACACTCAATTTTTCAGTTATCTGGTGGCGTCCAGTTTTTTGTTGGTGGAGGAGAGAACCCAGATACAATGTACCTGGGAAGAGACCATTGACCTTCCGCAAGTAAACTGGCAAACTTGCTCACATAACGCCGCGGCCGAGATTCGAACGCGCGCCGACAGAGGTGAGAGGCTTTGTGATTTTGAGCCCGATGCTCTAACCACTCGGCCACGGAGGCCCCCGAATCATTAAGAAATTCCTGATTACTCAAAATAGATAAATACAAAAAGAAACTAATTAACTATATATATATATATATATATATATATATATATATATATATTCCCCCAACCGGAATTTTGCCGAAAGATGAAGAACCTGAAGAATAAATCATATATTATCGATGCACATGTTTATAAGATGAACAAACATAGAGATTCCTTGATATATTTATCATCCTACATATATTTAACTAGTTTTGTAATAATCCATAAAATATATTGCACATTTAACTGAAAAACAAAATCCTGTCCCTGAAAAAAAATCAGGGTTTAATTTACCGAGACTAAAGACCTGGGTGCAAAGTTACAATGCAGTCAATATTTTTTTTCTAAAATGATTTACTTAGTTTTAGGCGATTTGATTTTCTTGTTGATGCTAACCACTACTCGGAACATGGATGATGGGAGACCGAGAACGCGTTTAATTTGTCTACATCATGTGTACACTTTTCTTTGACCAAGTGCGAAAGTGTACAATGTTTCGAAATTCAATACAGTTGCCGCATGGTAAGGGAAATTTGCAGATTTTTCTCCTTGTGTTTTTCCTAACTTTACAGTTAAGAAATAAGAAAATACACAGAGAAACATCTGACCATTCCAGTGTACTGTTGATAGTTATTTACAAGAGCTTAAAGTGTATCTTAAAGCATCAATGAAAACTCTTGATATGTTTCCAGATGTAAATAGCTATTTCTGCACATTAAAAAAAATACATTTTTATATTTAAGAATTATTCTTAGGGTAGGGTATGTTTACCGTCAAAGATGTTAAATTGTAGACAATGTAAGATAAATGTAGGTGTACTAGCATTTTTAAAAAATTTTATTTGCATTAAAATTGTAAAATTTGTTGATTGATTATGTATTTTTTAACATCCCGCTCGAGATTTTTTCACTCATATGGAGATTTCACCATTGCCGGTGAAGGGCTGGGACATTTAGGCCTTTTCTCGGCATTCATGGCCTTTGAGCAGGGAGGGATCTTTATCGTGCCACACCTGATGTAACACGGGACCTCGCTTTTTGGGGTCTTATCCGAAGGACTACCCCATTTAGTCGCCTCATTCGACAAGCAAGGGGTACTGAGGACCTATTCAAACCTAAGGTAACTTTGTTGAAAATGTTGGTTCAAGTTTTAATTATTATTATTAATATCCGGGGGATACAATTACTGATGTTTTTGAAAAAAAAAGTCACTTTACACGATTGATTTCATTTGGTGAGAGTTGATTTAAAAAAAACAACTCGGGGGTACCCTACATCGTCATAGTGGCCGACTTCCTTTCAAACCATGGATGAAAATATAAATAACATCAATATTTGTCTATTAATTTCAAAGTGCAATACCAAACTGAGTTGGTTAGTATGTCGATTACTGAACTGTTTGATCGTAGGTTCGAGTTCAGCAGGGAATTTAATTTATTATTATTATTATTTTTAGATTACAAAAACTGCAGTTTTTTTTTTTACTAAATAAGGGGCCTCCGTGGCCGAGTGGTTAGAGCATTTCACTCAAAATCACATGGCCTCTCACCTCTAGTTGGCGCGGGTTCGATACTCGCTCGCGCCGATATGTGAGAAAGTTTGCTAGTTACTTTCGGAAGGTCGGTGGTCTCTTCCCGGGTATATTGTAACAACAATCAATCAATCAATCAATCAATTGACTAAATTAAGTTTTGAAAATTTTTAATTTCAAAATATTGTATATATCCTCCATTTTTCTTACGCATCAAATTACTCTGGTGTAGCATTCCTCCTTAAAATAAAATGAAACGAATGAAAATTTTCATGTCTATTTCTTAATATACTACATCTTATAAGGCTTAGGTCGATTATACCGGAAACAAGGGTGCCCACAAATCTGTTGTTTACCTCGAGAATTGGCCACGCTCGGCATTGCTTACAAGGAAATACGTTTTCCCTACAGCCTGTCATAACTGAAAAGTGAGTCAAATCGTCCGAAAGAAAATTTCAAGCTCACCTCTTCCTAGCAAGTTGCATAAATCAGGCTATGTCATTTAGCTGAAATGAAATATCCAAAAAATAATAGTAATAAAAAAAAGTAAAAATAAATATAAAAAAAAAAACAAAAAAAACAAAACAAAACAAAAAAAAATCCAAACAAAAACAATCCTCCCCACATTTGTGTTTTGAGGAATAAACGAATTAAAAGAAATGCTGAATTTAAAGCATTCGGTGATGTTTTCTGTTAATCATACAAAGAAGGGTTTAGAATTGTGGAACTTTATCTCATCACTACTACTCTGCAATGACCTTGCACTGCATCATGAGGAACACATTCACAGACATACAATCAATTAAAAGTCAAGGATTGTAATGCTAATTCTCAGCTGGTTTCCTATATAATTACAACTTATATATTTTCTATATGAAATCACTTGTTTTGGTGTTGTTAACGTTTTTATACAGCACAATTATACCGTGAATTGCTACTATCAATTGCACTGAAATTTATTATTTTGACCGCATTTCGTCTATTAATTTATAGAGGACGAAAAAGTGGAACATGTTTAAATAAATAGTTCTTAAGACTGCATAAACATTGTTCATCTTCTGATTGTTCGATTCTTTTAAACCCAATATCTTTATACTGTCAATTTCACGAGTTCTACGTGTTTGTTTATCTCCCTGTTGATGATTACATACTATTTAAAGATGTCATGCATATTTGTTTTAATTGGGCTAACCTTCATACGGTAAGTTTCTTTTCTTTATAGATGTACAATTTTTCGTCACAATGTGCTCATGAATAATTGCAGTATATTTTTTTATTAGTTATTACGGAGTAAACGATCGATTAAATAAATGAACTGAATTCTAAATTACACGCTAAATATATTTTTTCTCTGCAGTAGGATCAAATTCGTTTCATTCGCATTTCTTTTTACATCCAGTGATCTGTTTCAATAAGTCAATAAAGAAATTTGAAAGATGAGATACATGAGAAATAAATATAAATATTGATATAATATCAGTTCCTTAATGTAAGTCTTACCTTCAGTTGTTGGAACAGGGTACCTTTCTTCTCTAAAGTGTAATTTCGTTCAAATCACAATCGCATCCTTCTACAGTAAAAAAAAAATCTTCAATGGTTTCCGTAATGCTTTGAATTATTGATGTAAATTCAACAACGGCTCGGAAATAAATTGAAGCACGATTCATTAAGACGTTTAACCATGGAAAATTAACCTGCCGCGGAGTAGTACCATTAAGGACTCCCTTTAATCAATGAGTCGGGGAAACTGTTGAACAAACGTCGATTTTGTTTTTCGGCAGTTGTCTAGGAAATCCCTTGGTCCATCGATTCGCCCTTCCGTTTGCTTCTTTAGAACGTAAGTGCAATATTATCTAATTCTCGACGGGATAGGCTTTCAACATCTTCTTAATGTAAAGATAAATTAGAAACCCGTTATCTAAGGAGAATTATATATGACTACTTTTCAAGCTTTCATGATTTTTTTAAAAGTTATAACGGATACAAATGTTTTGCTTCAAACGCTTTTCACGGATTCTAGGTGTTCTTATGAAGATGCCCTCACAAATTATAAATTTCACCATATACAATTTCTTTATATACTGCTCTACGTCCCTTTGTTTCATTTGAGAATTGTCCCTTCATATAGACACGTGAAATACTGAAGTACCATATATTGTGCCCTATGGATGACGCTTACTCCCGTCAGGACACCAGTAACCATTATAAGGTCATATACGAAAGACCCGTGACTTTACCTTTAATGGCTGACACTAGACGAAATAGCAATAACGAGTTGTGTTAAAGGTCTTAAGGTTGACGCGGCATTGAGATCGAACCCCGGGCCTCCATGTTGCAAAGCTACAATGTAATTCCCTATCTACTAGACTATTGAGACCAGTATAATTTTGTATGTTTATTTCAATACAAAACTCGCAGAGCACATGAATGAATGATGTGCTTTATTTGGAGCGAGGACGGCACTACATGTGATATTTTTGAAAATGAATCCAAAGGCTTACATTTATGGGAAGGTTTTGTTTGTATTATTTCCCTTCGAGAATGTTTCACTCATAATTAGACGTCGTCAGCTGCAGGTGAATTATATCAGAGATTTACAAATGACATTAAGTGAAATGTATAATGCAAACGGCTGTCAGGAAACGGGGTCTTAATTTAAATGATGCCATTGCATGACTTGCCACTCTAACTTTTAAAGTCGAACTTTTGGAGAAGAAGCAGTCATAATTATGTTTATGTCTAAGGTTTGACGTGGCCGTGGTAGGAGCTCGAAAACACGATCTCCTGGTCAAAACTCGAAGAACGCTCTAATCACTGAGAGACTGCGGAAGGTTAATTTATAAGAAGAGTATCATCTATCTTTTCTTAATAATCCTTTGCATCTAACACATTTAGTAATTATCTATTTTGCTAGAAGAGAACTCGTTGCAAATCCTATTAATAATGAGTATGATTGCGGATTACTCCGTTTACCTGATCAATACACAGGGCTTACGGCGGGTGTGGCCGGTCAACAGGGGATGCTTACTACTCCTAGGCACCTGGTCACACCACTGCTATGTCCAGGGGTCCGTAGTCCAGTCATCCCATGAAAAACATTAACAAAACTGCAACAGAAGTTTTTTTCTTGGCTTTTTGCAATCCATAACATGTAAAGATATAATATCTAAGAGTCTACCAATATCAAAGGAGGGGAAAGTTTAAAATTTGCTTCTTAAAAAATGCAACGGTACAATATTTATATTCAAGATGGAAGCCAAGTTTCTGAAGCACAACATTTCAAAATTGCAGATGGCTATAAGGTAAATTTTTAGATTTTATATTCAAATAATTGTATTAGCATTTAGAAATACTGATAGATGTTTTTATGGAATTGGAATACCATAGATTGCGATGTCGGTCATGTTTTAGAAGTTGTTTACATAGGCCTATCAGAGATTCACAAATTGTATATTTTATTTGTTGCAAGTTTTATTGAACAATATTTTGATGTTTTGAATACAGTAACAAGGAAAAAAAATGTACAGCAAATAGATTTTGCTGTGTATAGATCATTATTACATTGTTTGAAAAATATGTCGTCTGCACTCTGTTTAATTTTTCATGGAATGCTGTAGCGGTCAAAATTCATTCAAAAGAGCCACTTAGCACATATATGTGTAAAACATGTTATTATTGCGGATTATGGCAATTGTATTATAACTTGAATGCTATATTGTACCACAGACCATACTAGTATTTTTGTTTTCTTATATATTGTCCAATATAGTCCTTGTGATATCAAAATGTTAACATGAAAGCTTATTTGTAAAGTACTTCATGTAAAGATTGCATGCATAGAAAACTAAGGACATTTTTTTTCTAGATTATGTTCCCAGTGGTGCTGATCTCAACAATTTTATCTGTCATGGAACATTGTGTGCTTTGTAAGAAGAGTCTTTACAACGGCGATCCTGTTGTCACAATAGGCGAAATAGGCGGAAAACGTACTACAATCCGAAGTCAGTTAATTTGTATCAACAGAAAAAGCAAAGTACCGAAACACCTCCAGTGTTACATATTGTACGCTCAAGATATTGCTTTGACCTTTCTGACCAGTGTTTGTATTGTGGACAGAAAGCAGTGAAATCGGGGAAAAAGAGAAAAAATGAATCTGAAGTCGGACCAAAGATTTTCAGAAAAAACATTGAAGACATATGCAGGCAGCGGAATGATACATGGTCAGTAGACGTGCTTGGACGACTAGAGTACACCACAGATCTACATGCAGCTGATGCTGTCTATCAACAGTTATGTTCCGTTAATTCTAGAATTTCCAAAACAATTCCAAAACCCTTTTCTTCAAAGGTTGATAAACATGAATAAAATTGAGTCGCGAGGAAGGCCTGTGCATTTGAATGAAGCATTTCAGAGAGTCACCGATTATCTTCCAGATAATGACAATGAACAGATAACAGTAATAGATTTGGTCAACAAAATGAAGGAGATCACAAAGGGTGAAGCATATTCCGCTGCACATATGAAAAGAAAATTAATCGAGCACTTTAGAAATGACATTATAGTTACAGATATTCAAGGAATACCAAATGTGGTTACTTTCAGACGGACCGCAACATCAGTTTTACAAGTATTCTGTCAGCGACAAAAATCTGATGATCCGAAATCTGAAAAATTAGAACTCAGCAACTGCAGCTAAACTGATTAAAAGTGACATTCGATCAAAAGAACCCAGCATGTCATATCCAAAGATCTGTGGTTTGTCATCAAGACAGAAAAACATTGAATTTATCCCACACTATCTACAATTATTTTTGAGACAAATCGGAAGTGGAAAGGATTCGCACTTATTAGTAGCGTCAATAGGACAAGTTATAATGCAGTCAGCAAGACCTATGACAAGTATTGCAGATCGTTTTAGGTGTACAATTGCACCACTATTTTGCTTCAAAGTTTTTGACCGACACGTTGTACAGTTTGGGATTTTGCTCTTCTTATGCAGAGGTGCAGAAATTCCAATCCAGCGCAGCTGTAGCCAAAGGAACAGATATTCTTGGATTCACACCCGGCCGATTGCGGACAATGTGGATCACAATATTCGGAATTTAGATGGATTCAATACATTTCACGGTATGGGTATTATTGCGGGACTGACACCAGCATCAAGATCAAAGCAACCATGTTATTCGAGCTACAGACGAGATGGTTCTGACTGGGAAGATTAACATACAATATTACAAAATAGCATCCTCAGCAAACTCTGATCCGGAATCTCTGAAAAACGAAGAAATCAAAGAACTAAATGTTATGGAAATTAAACCTGCTTCTCAACGTAATTTGACCCTTCAGACCACCAATGCCCATGTGGTCTGGATTGATGCAGATGCATCAAAAGGGAATGTATCCAAGGTAATCATCTATCACCTTCTTCCTAATGATTGACCTTGATCCCGGCGACCTTACCTGCATCTTTTCCACCTTACATTTGTCAGTGGAGTTGCTGAACGCTATGGCACAAAGGCAGTGATAGCATTTGACCAACCCTTGTATTGGAAGTCAATGAAAATTATTTCCATGGACTCAAGTACAAGTCCCCTTCGACATGTAGTGTTGAGGCTAGGTGGATTCCACACTACTATGACATTTCTTGGAAGCATTGGACATTTAATGGTGGGAGCTGGTTTGCAAGATGTATTAGAAATAGTGTATACAACTCAGACTGTCAATCATATGCTGAGTGGAAAGGCTGTTGAAAGAGCATTGCGAGGTCATTTACTTGTTGAGAAAGCGTTGTACGCTTTAATTATTTCCAACCACACCGGCATGAATCTTCCCGTTATGAAACAAGCTGTTAATCATAACGAAACATCCTATGAGGCAATTGACAGATGTCAAAACTCTGTAAAGTATTCAAGCTGATTCGAGTTTAGCATTAACCTTATTTGAGGACTTGCTTAATGAGAAGGCAACTGTTTCAGACATATGTCACAGCCAGATTTTGGAGAACCTGGACGATGCGTTTAACAAGAAAAGAGGATTGCTGACAGAAAGTCGCACAGAAAAACTCTGGATACAGTATTGTGAAATGATCAAACTCCTAAAACCGTTCATCAAAGGAGAGAGAACAGGCAATTAGGATTTGCACTTACAATGCATGCATTCTATGCTGCCTTACTTTGCATCAACTGGGCATAATCTGTATGCCAAAAGTGTACACATTTATCTTTCTCAGATGCAAAATCTGCAAATTGACCATCCAGATGTTTACCAATGTTTCAAAAACGGGCACCATGTTCTTAGGAGAAGTGATAGATTCTGGAGAGGTCTCTCCACAGATCTCATTATTGAGAATCTGATGAGGAGTGTGAAAAATACCGGTGGCATGACACAAGGGAGAGGAATGGATGAAGCACAGGGGGCTCAGTGGTTGTTCTCAAAGCAGAATTCAACAATGCCATGCAAGATTTAACTGAAGCTGGCTATTGCACCAGTGAACAACACAAACAGACGAGTTCACGGATGATGAGGGGCCATAAAGATGTAAGGACAATAATGTCCTTTCTTGGTGAGAGAAACCCCTGTTTGACGATAAAGGTCTTTAAGACATTGCTACTGGTGTTGTTGCTGACAAGAGTTTGAATATAGATGATGCTGTTAATGTGGGTAGGAAAATTGTGCAGTCAATGAGAGGCCAGGACATTGAAGAATTTGTGTCTAAAAGAAGCAATCAGAAAGTCACGTTCACATCAAAGATTGGTCCCAAGGTCAGAGATGATACAATATCTTTTGATCCACAACTTCTCTTTCAAAGATTGACTGCAGTCGGAAATCTCCTCATGGAAGACACCAAGGATATGTTTCGTTACGAGTTGAGTACATTTCCATCTTCACTATTTGAACCTTCTGGAATGCCAAGATTAGCCAGTAAGCCAGCCTTGGGTGATTGCATTTGGAACATGTGTGATTGCAGTTGTAATTCCGTACGGAGTGCATGTCTATTTGTGTTAGATGGAGGGTCACTTCTGCAAAGACTGCCGTGGTCAAAAAATTCAACCTTTGAGTCCATCTGTCACAGTTACGTTGATTATGTAACAAAACGATACCAGGATGTTGTGGTTGTATTTGATGGATATCCCAACTGCCCTACTACAAAAGATGTTACTCACATGCGACGTACAAAGGGAATTACTGGTCCTGAAATACATTTTACTGAGAACATGCCGTGTAAATCCAGGAAAGAAGCATTCTTATCAAATATCAAAACCAAGCAGAATTTTATCAATTTACTTGGAAGGACACTCTCATTAAAAAAGGGGGCCTCCGTGGCCGAGTGGTTAGAGCATCGGGCTCAAAATCATAAGGCCTCTCACCTCTGTCGGCGTGTGTTCGAATCTCGGCCGCGGCGTTATGTGAGCAAGTTTGCCAGTTTACTTGCGGAAGGTGGGTGGTCTCTTCCCAGGTACATTGTATCTGGGTTCTCTCCTCCAACAACAAAACCTGGACGCCACCAGATAACTGAAAAATTGTTGAATGTGGCGGAAAGCAATAAATAATCAATCAATCAATCAATCATTAAATGGAATAAGAGTAAATCATGCTGAAGCAGATTCTGATTTGGACATAGTAAAACCAGCTATTTCCTTCGCTGAGTCACAAGAAGTGGTTGTGGGAGAGGACACAGACATATTAATCCTTCTGTGTCACCATGCATCTTTTACTTCCAGAAATACTTACTTTACAACGGAGCAAAAAAGCAATGTACGAAAGAACAGACTATGGGACATTCAAAAGACCAAACCTGTACTTAGACAGGACTTATATCAATGTGTGCCTTTTGTTCATGCTTTCACGGGTTGTGATACTACATCTCGTATATTCGGCATCGGAAAACAGATTGCAGTGAAGAAAGTAGCAACATCAGCTCTGTTTCGTGAGACAAGCAAATTATTTCTGAATGCAGACGTTGGAAAAGCCGCACTTATCCATGCTGGTAAGCAAGCATTGGTTGAACTGTATGGTGGAATGCAAGGTGAAATACTGGACCTTTTACGATTTAGAAGATTTATCCAAAACGTCATGACGTCCAACTCTCAAGTTCTCGTCCATACATTGCCACCAACCTCTGATGCAGCAGGATTTCATAGTCATTTTCAATGCCAAACTTGGGTCAACATGAGCTATTTAGATCCAAGTGAATGGGGTTGACAAATATTGTCAAATACACTGAGTCAAAAAAAAACAACCTCACAAAATTAATTTTGTAAAATATTGAATACTTTCCCCCTGATGATACACCTGTGTAGCCAACATGGGATCCCTATCTGTCGACTCTGGAAAACCGTTAGCCAAACCCACTCATAGCCATCCATTTCTTGTGTAAATGCCTTTCGTGCCAAATCAGTTTTTGCACGTGCATTCAATGTTGTGAACTCCACATCGAAGTTGGATTCATTTGCACATGTTTGCCATAACCTCAAACATTAAAAAAACACTTTTAAGCCACATTTGTAACAGTACTTGAAATGCCGCGATTGTCAAATGTGCAACGTGAACGTGCCGTTGGCATGTTGCAAGCGGGGCGATCAGTTATTGACATCGCAACAGCAATGGGATGCAGCCGTCGTACTGTGTATGACTTGCGACATCGTCTACAAGAAACTGGCACCACTGCTGATCGCCCAAGGTCGGGTCGTCCACGTGTAACGTCACGAGTTGAAGACCGGAACATCGTCCTACGTCACCTTCGTAACCGATTTCTGCCGGCTGCACGAACCAGAGCTGAGATGTTTCAAGGTCGGCTGTCCGCACAGACCATCCGAAATCGGTTGCGGTCTGCCAATCTCCATGCTCGACGTCTGTCTCGTGGGCCAATTTTGACTCCATTTCATCGACGTCAGCGTCTGCTGTGGGCCCAACGTCACCTCCGATGGACCTAGAGAGACTGGAATCGAGTCGTCTTTAGTGATGAATCGCGGTTTACCCTCAGATTTGCGGACGGCAGGCTAAGAGTCTGGAGACGACCTAATGAACGGTATGCCCAGTGTTGTGTGCAGGAAGTGGACAGATTCGGGGGCGGAAGTTGCATGGCATGGGGTGCTTTCTGTGGGAACAACCATGGAAACCTCACAGCTGCTGCTTATCGCGATCAGGTACTCACCCCTGAACTCATTCCCTTCATGGCGGCTCATGGTCCAGGTCTACAGTTCCAGCATGATAATGTACGGCCGCACACCGCGTTGTTGACACGAAATTTCCTTCAAAATGCTGGCATCAACGTCATGGACTGGCCATCGAGGTACCCTGACCTTAATCCCATTGAGAACGTTTGGGATGCACTAGGGAGAGGGCTTCGTGAACTTAGGAACCAACCGCAGAATTTGCAGGAACTTGGCGCTGCCTTGCAAGATCAATGGCGCCGAATCCCCAACCATGTGTTCACAAACATCAGGCAGTCGATGAGGAGACGGTGCATGGCTGTGGTGAATGCGCGAGGCGGCCATACTCAATATTGAACTGAGACATTTCGACGTTTCATTCTTGTGACTTGACATTCTGTGTACAAATGTTTTGGAACGGCGTGTAGCCTAACTGAACAGATCTGTGGCACTGTCAGTGCATTGATTACATCACACACATCTCAGCAATGAAATAAAATCACTGGCACCATCCTATTATCTCTTGTTCGTTTTAAGTGCCTTGACAAGAGAATGTGAAGTTTCTTTTTTGACTCAGTGTAAATATGTTCCAGTCAAAGCATCTTTGCCACCTACTCCAGAAAGGTTATTGAAAGTTATTAGGTGTGGGTGTAAAAGTAGTTGTGACACCAAACGTTGTGTGTGTCGCAAGCACGGACTTGTTTGTACAGCGGCTTGTAGTGACAGTAAGGGGGTCAATTGTTCAACCTCAAAAGATTTGTCGGAAGACTCTGATTCTGTTGAAGCATAAATCCTGGTTGTGTGTGTTAATGGACGATGGAGAATTAGTTATATCTAAGAATAACTACATTCATTTTATTGCATTTTAGCTACATATTAAAATCACAATTAAATACAATCTAGTACAATAATTTTCAAAATTTAAAATGTTTCCTTTACTATGTTGAAAATAGAGGATGGCGAATTAAAACTGAGGAAAATTACACTTTTCCCAATGAACATTTTGCTTCCAAAAATACTACTTGTTTCAAATTGTTTGTGTATTATGATTGTTTTAAGGATAAAAAATACAAATATTGATTTATAAGCAGAAATTTAACAAACTCCTTATTCAATTCTGCGATTATCATATATACATGTCTTCAGTTTCATAGCATATGAAAAGTTTAAAGTATTACGGATCCAAATTACCCCGTATCAATACCAACAAATATCTGTCTGCGGCGTTTCATACCAATTGTAGGCCATTCTTTAGTGATTTTAACCATGGATCACTCCATTTGCCCGACCAATATAGAGGACCGAAGGTGGGTATGACCGGTCAACAGGGGATGCTTACTTTCCTAGACACTGATCCCACTTCCGGTGTGTCCAGGGATTTGTGTTTGCCCTACCTGAAATGTGTATTATTTATGATATTTATTAAATACATCACAGTTCGTTATTTTCACTTTTTTAAGGAAAACATATTGTGGTCATCATAGAAACATCATGTGGATTACTGTACTGTATTGTAAAGATAAAACATAAGTTATTTTTTTGAAACATGGATAAATTACTATTCTGCGGTATTATATTTAAGCTTTCTGAAAGATGAAAAAAAATGTATAAAGAGACATCAATACGGGGATTTCGAGATACGGGTCCATTTTGACTTTTATCGCGCGTTCAACGTAATTGTAGGGCAAGTTACTTCCGGAAATCTTACAATATAACAACTACGTCAACAAAACTGGAAGACGCTGTCTTTCCAACAAGGAGATCACTGCATTATCTACTCATAGGAAAATGTATTTGATTAAATTATGCGAGTTGGCGAGGGAAATAAATTTCGAGGACGTAGAGATCAAAAACAATTATGCTGACAAGGATAAGAATATCGGTAAACTTCACGCCTTGTGTTTAAATGTACCCTTTTCTTTCCATATGCTTTACATCCAGGTACAGAGCACCAACAATCCCCTTTTTAGGACTGCTGATAGTTCTTAACGGATTGTCTGCTAGCGAAACACTTGTATCAGTGTTAAATTTGCCCTACAATAAGTTCCAATCACGTGATGGAGGTGTATAAAAGTCAAATGTAATTTGTCGTTCCGGCACATCCCGAAAGTTCCGTATTGGAGAGAAATATTTTTTCATGGTCTGAATTTTCTCCATTATTTACATATACATGTAGGTTATAATGACCATGTGATGCACAGATGTTACTTATATTCAATAATAATGGATAATTTACATCTCAACATATAGTTTAACGCTATGACATGTATTTCGGTGATGAAGTATTGATCAGCTAACAGGTGATTATACCAACGTAGGTTTAAATGATCGATGCATGATACAATTAAAGATACCTCATTACCATAACTCTTGGAAGTTCTGATAAATAGGACAAATATTTAAATAAATATACAATGAGATATCTTTTTCTATAGAGTTCCTATTCTATCTTCAGATTTATTTCGTGCATTTCAAAACTTAAGCTTTATAAAGGAAAGGATATCCCAAAGCAACGAAATAAAAGACACCACAGAGACATCCACATCTGCTTGATATTTAGATATTTTACTGAACATAGGTATTAACGCAAACTAACAACTCCACTTTATGACAAATAGCATGACTTCATCTTCGCCATCGTAAATTTCCCATATCTATATATGGCAATATTCCATTATCACCTACATATGATGTTTGTCTTTCAACTGATTCGATACCAATGAGCCTGTTCTGCGTATGAGCTGTTTTAAATCAGGACATGCCACTGAAAAATAAGTTGTTACAAGACTTTCAACAGTCTCGTTTATAGGCAGCATTATGCCAATTCTACGGTCTTTATAACGATCACATTTACGAGTGCACCAGTCGCGGTAGCTCAGTAGTTAGAGCGTTCGCTTCGTAACCGGGAGGTCGTGAGTTCGAGCCCCGCTCGTGCCATGGCCGCGTCAAACCTAAGACGAAAAATAGGTAGTGATTGCTCCTTCGCCAAACGCTCGGCATTTAGAAGTAAGAATCACGGGTCTTTCAGATATGACCTTAAAATCGGAGGTCTCGTCTCACGGTAGGCGTTGGCACGTTAAAGAACCCTCACTGCTACGGCCCTGAGCGCTAAGCATAGGTCTAAATTTGTGGTACTTCACCTACAGCTGGTGACGTCTCAATATGAGTGAAAAATTCTCGACGGGACTTAAAACAAACAAACATTCACTCAATCAGACGAGTGCAACCGGTCGACAGAGGATGTTTACTCTTCCTACGCCCTGATGTGTCCAGGGATCTGTGATTACCCTACTATAACCATGGTCTTGACAATCAATTTGAATCCAGAATGTATGTTCTTGACAAAGGTAAATACCTGTATGCATAAAACTTATTTTGTTATACATGTCCATCGTGACTAGTGTCATTTGAATGTATCACCATTGTGGCCATAAAATGGCTGAAATATTGCCAATTCGGTGGAAAGCCCTAATCAATCAACCATTGATTGTGTTACTATTTTTCGATGAGTAGTTCTTCATTAAATCCATAATTGTTTACGCCCCGTGTGGGTCCGGGGGATAAGAATTGGCCCACAGTATCCTCTGCTTGATCGTAAAAGGCGACTAAAAGGGGCGTCCTGTTTGCCGTGGGATGTAACCCGTGTCGGTGGAAGAGGAGATCCTGGTGGCTGAGGTTGATGGGTGTTAAGGTTACAACGCTCATTGACCAACACTCCACTTTGGCCCTAATTTCATCTAACGGGCGGACGTGTTTGGCTCGGCACGTTCAATCGGCTGGTCACGCCTAGCTTAAACGATATCAATCTATTTGGTTAATATTTTCCTGTTTTCAGATCACTGTATTCTTCATTCTTTATTCTTCATTGTTTAATGGTGATAGTAATAAATTGGAAAATTCTTGTCTTCTTGTCTTGCACAGAAGACAACTTGTTACAAATAATATACAATTTCATTCTATTGATATCGTTTAGGCGGTGGCTAGGGTCAATTGGGTGGATTTATCCATCTGAGTATAACACCGTTGTATCCTGTTGGTGTTCTTCTGCTGGATGTCCCCGGAAGAAGGCATCACCCTTGTTGGCGCTACGAGGCGGGCGGGGAGCAATGGTGCTGAAGCAATTAAACTTAATCATGGCAGAAAAAAACCAATGAAAGACGACGTGTGGAAGAAGATGACTCTGAGTCTGACTCAGAACGAACTTGAAATTGGGCGAGATTTATTATTCTATCAACCTTGGATGAAAATGAAAAACCTATCACGAAACTTTCACCGTTTGTCATCGACAAAACATTAAAAGGGATCATTGGAGAAGCCCAATCAGTTAAAAAAAATGAAACTCTTTTGGTTGAATGTAAAAACAGAAAACAATCATTAGTTCTACAATCCGTTTTGAAATTTGGCGGAATTAAGGCCATTGGAGCACCGAGCATCCGATTAAATCGAAGCAAAGGTGTCATTAGAGACAAAGGTCGTGGACTTTGTGACTTGGAGGAGACAGAAATTACAACTGAGTTGAAATCTCAAGGTGTTCTTCTTACCAAACGAATTACAATCAAGAAAAATGGGAAAGTTATTCCAACTAACACCTATATTCTTGATTTTGACACACCAAACCATCCTGATAAAATCAAAATTGGATATTTCTCCTTGAAATTAGAAACATTTATACCGAATCCTTTACGTTGTTTCAACTGCCAAAAGTTTGGCCATTCATCAGATCGGTGTAGACATGAAAATGTATGTTTCAGATGTGGTTCTGAAGACTGTGTAGACGATCGATGCCAAAAAGAACCTAAATGTGTCAATTGCGGGGAAAAACACCTATCCTCATCACAACAATGTAGCGTTTGGTTAAAAGAAAAGGAAATTCAAAAATTAAAAGTTGAAAAACACCTCAGCTACCCGGATGCAAGAAAACTTTATCAATCTCTGCATCCAAATACTTCATATGCAGCTGTTTTAAAAAAGAAAAATACAAAAGAGATTGCATGCCAAACAGATCTGGCAATTACATCTACCAAGCAGAATAATTCGACTGCAACTGTGAAAAATCTTGTTGGCACGTCTTCTTCCACTTCTTCTGCTGCTTCTTCTTCTGCAGCTGCTGCCTCCTCTTCTGGCTCCTCCAAGGCACAAATTCCACGGAAACCACAAGAGTTAAATGTTAAAAAAAAAAGTTCATAAGCAATCGGAACAAAAGACTGTCAAAGACTCAGAGTCATCAAAAAAGTCCGCCAAACCACTCATAAGAAGTGATAGAATCCCGAAAGGGACGAGGGATCCCATATCTGTTCATAACAGATTTAGCTTTCTGGATGATGAGAAGATGGACACTTCCTCCTCTCAGTCCAGAAGCCATAGCCTCTCACCATCAAGATCCAGATCAAACATCAAATTAACTTAAATCTTAATGCATCCATCTAAAATCATTCAATGGAATTGTCGAGGTTTTAAAATCAATTTTAATGAAATATCACATCTTATACAAAAATTTAATCCCATAGCTTTTTGTCTTCAAGAAACACACCTTAAAGAAAGTGACAATATAACTTTGAAACATTACTCCTTATATAACTGTTATGACCCAAGTGACGATCGAGCAAAGGGTGGGTCATCAATATTTGTAAGAAACCATATCTAGCACAGTGAAATTAAGCTTAAAACTAATTTACAGGCTACAGCAGTTCGTGTTTCTCTTCATAAAACCATTACAATGTGTTCAATTTATATTCCCCCACAATACAAATTAGAATTACAAGAGTTAAACAATTTAATCAATCAACTTCATTCTCCTTATCTCATTACGGGAGATTTTAATGGTCATAATCCCTTGTGGGGTAGTGATAAGTTAACTGATAAAGGCAAAAAGCTAGAGGATTTTGCAAATCAAAATAATCTTTGTATTTTAAATGATGGTTCCAATACCTATCTTCATCCTGGAAATGGTTCTTATACATCTATTGACATCTCTTTAACAGATCCTACTTTAGCTTGTGACCTTTCATGGACTGTCCACGACGACTTGTGTGGCAGTGACCAGTTCCCCATTTTAATTGAAGATATAATCCCTTCCAATAATAATCAAAACCAATTATTATATATATATATATATAGAAAATTATAACACACCATTCTCCATAGAAGAATTAAAATGTTCTTTTTCAAAATCACATGATACTGCTGTAGGTCCAGACGAAATACACTATCAAATACTTAAACATCTTCCGGATAGTAGTCTAAAATGTCTTCTGTCAATATTTAATAAAATTTGGGAAACGGGCAATTTTCCAAAATCTTGGAAAGAAGCTATTATTATCCCTATTCCAAAACCGGGGAAAGATCACAGTGATCCATCAAATTATCGCCCAATAGCTCTTACAAGTTGTATATGTAAAACCATGGAAAGAATGATTAATGACAGACTTGTCTGGTTTCTGGAGTCAAAACACCTACTTGCAGATATTCAATGCGGCTTCAGAATCCAGAGAAGTACATTAGACCATCTTGTTAAACTTGAAACATTTATTCGTAATGCTTTTATCAATAATGAACATGCTGTATCAATATTTTTCGATTTAGAAAAAGCATATGATACAACGTGGAGGTATGGGATTTTAAAAGATCTCCACAATATGGGATTAAGAGGTAATTTACCAATATCTGTCTCAAACTTTTTGAAAGAACGTCAATTTAAGGTTCGCTTAGGGTCCACTTACTCTGACTTACAAGATCAAGAAAATGGTGTTCCACAAGGAAGTATTTTATCCGTAACATTATTCAGTATTAAAATTAATAGTTTAGCACAGCTACTTAAAAATGATATCGAAGGTTGTTTGTTTGTAGATGACTTCGGTATATCATATCGTTCAAAAAATATGGCAAGTATAGAAAGACAACTTCAACTTTGCTTAAATAAAATTCAAGACTGGGCAGACAATAATGGTTTTAAATTTTCAAAATCAAAAACAACAGGCGTTCATTTTTGTCAAAAACGTAAACACCATAATGATCCAGAACTCAGATTAAATGGAACTCCAATCAAAATAGTTAAAGAATTTAAATTTTTAGGAGTAATTTTTGATAGTAAATTATCCTTTATTCCACATATTCAGATGCTTAAAACTAAATGTTCCAAAGCACTTGATATTTTAAAGGTTGTAGGCAATACTCATTGGGGTACAGACAAAAATGTTTTACTTCAACTTTATAGATCTCTAATCCGATCCAAGTTAGATTATGGATGTATAGTTTATGGATCTGCTAGAAAATCGTATCTCCAAGCCTTAGATGCAATTCATAACCAAGGTATACGTATCTGTTTAGGAGCTTTTCCAACCTCTCCCATAGATAGCATCTATGTAGAAGCAAACGAACCTTCACTTAAAAATTGACGTGTAAAATTAAGTCATCAGTATATCATTAAACTTCGTTCCAATCCCAAACGCCCGTCATATAACTGTGTATTCCACCCTAAATTTGAAATAAAATATAACGAAAAGACCAAAGTCATTAAACCACTTGGATTGAGACTTCAAAAATATATTAAAGACTCTAAAATAGATTTAAATGTTATTTCTGAATTGCAAATTCCACCTATCCCAATTTGGGAACTTTCAAAACCTACTGTTAATTTAGATCTATCGAAAGACAAAAAATCAGACAAACTCAGTTGAATTTATTCAAAAGTTTAAAGAACTGAAAGACAGTTTTTCAATTCAAAATGAAATTTATACAGATGGATCAAAAGACAAAAATAAAGTTGCCTCATTTCATAGAAATGATATCTTTTCCGTGCGCTTGCCGGATAACAGTTCAATTTTTACAGCTGACGCAAAAGCTATTCAATTAGCAATTAATTTTATAAAACAGTCAGAACACAAAAAATATGTTATTTATTCCGATTCTCTCTCTTGTCTTCAAGCAATTAAAAATTGTAAAATTGACCACCCGTATATTTATAACATTTTGAAAGAATAGGTGGTGCTAAAACGTCGAGGGTATAATGTAGTGTTTTGTTGGATACCAAGTCATATTGGGATACGTGGAAACACTATAGTTGATAGTGCTGCAAAACAAGCATTACAATTACCAATTACTGATTTTAAAATTCCTTACACAGACCTTAAAAATTTAATTAGAGAATATGTAAAACATTTGTGGCAATCTGATTGGGATGAAAAGGTAAATAACAAGCTACACAATATTAATCCTGTAGTTAGTAAAACACAACATAGTGTTCTCAAACGTCGAGATGAAGTAGTTATTACTAAATGTAGAATAGGACATTCGCGGATGACACATTCGTTTCTTCTACAAAGGGAAGATCCACCTGAGTGTGTCTTCTGCCAATGTCCTCAAACAATGAAACATATTTTATTAGAATGTGGAGATACAGCTCTGATAAGAAATAATTATTTTGATACGCAGTCTATGAAAGATCTTTTTAATAATGTTGATTTAAATAAAATTTTAGGATTCCTACATGAAACTGGTTTTTATCAAAAGTTGTAAAGAAAAAATTGATTGTACAAAATTATAACTAGATGATGATGGTTTTTATATACAGTGATATCTAGACATTTTTATTACCATATTTTAACATTTTTTCAAATAGCATTTCTTTTTAAATAAATACTGCTTTTATAACATATCTTTTCATTTATATAGAGTCAGCCGCAGGATAGCTGAAAAATTGCTCAAGCGGCTATAAGCAAGAAACAATCAATCATTATTTTTACATGTCTAAATTTTACTTGAAATTTAACACTTCTTGACTTAATGGTAACGTCAGTTATTTTGTTTTTCTCTGTATCCTGTTGTCCTATCCTATAGACGGATCTGTATCCAATGGATTGTCACGTGAACATCTCTCGACCGATTATTCCCGCCGTAAGCCCTATATTTGATCAGTTAAACGGGGTAATCCGCAGTCGGAATCATTTGCAAGAACGGCCTAAGAATTGGTATGATACAGCATTTGACCTAATGGAAGGTTGTTCTGGCAAACTCAATCGTTATAACGACTATACAATTTGCGAAATGGTGACTTCAGACGAGACTGTACAAACCCCTGTAAGCTTTTCTGTCGATTTAAAAACTGATCATATGCAAAACAAGTTCTCGAATCAGTAGAGAAATACAAACGCCATATGCAGGTGATGACGGAATATTGCCACATAAATAAGGGGAGTTGACGATGGAGAAACTGAAATCAGCCCGTTTGTCATAAAGTTGAGTTGTTAGTTTGCCACCAGCATCTATTTTCAGCAACTTATATAAGTACGAAACAGATGTTGAAGACTCTGTGGTGTCTTTATTTTATGTTCACTGGGATATATCGAATCAACATATGAATGAAAATGATTATTGTTAATAGATAAAATGTCGTCGATATATCTAAATGTCGAATTGAGGACCACAGCAACATATTTTTCCTTCTCGTGTAGAAGCTTTTGAATGAATTCTACTTCAAAAGAATAAGAAAACAGGTAAATAATCGCAAGTTTCACTGCATGGTGACGTTAACAGGGTATTTCAAAACAACACACTTCTAGGCAATTTACTCAAGTTGCATTGAAATCAGACAATTGCAAAATTAGGTCTCGAAAGTGTTAAACAGCATAAAATTTTTATACAATAAAATAACATAGAATTATTTAAGATTTTGAATAATTAAACAACATTGAATTATTTAAGAATTAGTTTTAAAAAACCCAAAATAATTGAATTATTTAAGATTTTAAATAATAAAATAACACGGAATTATTTCAAATGCTCAATACATAGAATACATCTGAATTATATAAGATTTCATTTCCATAATTTCAAACTGTTGCACAGACAAGTTTGAGTTATAAATACTTTTATCAATACAGCCTTATATATTTGCAGGTCAGTGGTTGTCACATCGTTAAGGGTGACCTTGGTGGGAAATTTTTGCTACGATATTTTTAATTAATCATATATCTCATACTCTGCCACTGTCGAAGAGAATATTTAAAAAATTACATAACGGAAGGAATATTTAAAAGGTGGAGGAAAATATATACGAAGTGACCATACTTCCAATTATAAACCTAGTAATGTACATCTTTCGTGGCTTTAAGTTTTGATCAGCATTTAATATTTCTTGAAATAGTCATAGTTTTGAAGAAATAGATCTCATACATATCGATGATTTTCAATTTATTGATTAGTATAGTTATTTGAATAGACCAGTGCACCTTTCACAACAACAGCATGTCCACAATCGTTATTGGATGTATTTATTTTTTTTCCCCATGTAGAGTTACTTCTGGGGGGTTTCAATCCATATATCTAGAAAATTGCTTTGACGTCATTCATTTATTCATTCAGTCTAAGAATTTAACTGTGGTCTGTATTAGTGAATAGT
Source organism: Ostrea denselamellosa (assembly GCA_024699665.1). NCBI lineage: Eukaryota > Metazoa > Mollusca > Bivalvia > Ostreida > Ostreidae > Ostrea > Ostrea denselamellosa. The sequence continues at coordinate 11,132,932 of JAMZEH010000018.1, forward strand.
CTGCTATTAAATGCAATATCAATAATTAATGTTTATTTACGATTCATGCTTCATACCGTACTGTGTGAAAAAAAAAAATATCAGACATTGTTTATGCCTTAACGGGCCTCAAACTGTCTGATTTTTTTAGAAGTACGTTCGGAAACCACAATACATATTCAACACATATCCCTTTTTACCCCACTCAAAATGAGATTATTGTTATTGTCCTAAGAATAATACCTGTAATGCTTAACCCCGCGCAATTTCCCTTGTAATTCTACATTTTTAGGAACGGCTGTATGTTGCCATTTATATTTCTTTTCTATGATATTAACTATTTCCCTTTTTTTTTTTGGGGGGGGGGGGGGGGATAGCGCCGTATCATTAAACAACCGTCATGTGTTTTCTGCTAAATCACCCCTTACTTACAGCGCATGCTGCTACATTATTCCATTCTATTTCATTATCGAACTCTTTTCATTGTTTATACAAGTCACTAAAGCAGACGCCACTTGATGATCGAGCGCTAAGGTATTGTGTACCTGTATTAGTACAAGAGGGCGACACTGTACAGTTACGGAAAGGAAAACTGAATTGAGCAATAAACATATATTATCAAATTACTAATTAAAAAATCAATTATAAATGTAAACTAGATTTGACATAATTATTGTTGTTATTTGTACAAGTTTAAAACCACCCAGTATGTGTTAATTATCCCCATTCGACCATCTGGTGATATACAATGCATTGCTTTACATAATTACTCAATTAGCTTATTACCACTTTGTTTACCGTTGTATCCACAAGGTTACTTTCAGAAACGATGTGCAATGGAAGTGTTACTAAATTACTGCCAAATCAAAATCGTGTGTATGAGATGTGTACGTCATACTAGTTCGTACTTAATAGATAATAAGTCTTGCGTACGTCATACTATGTCGAACATAGGTAGCAAAGTACAACGGCCTTGCGATATTCAGAAACCTGAAATCTGAAATCTATTTATTTTTTTTTTTTTTTATATTTGCATTCTATTTTCATTTCATTCGGAATTTCCAGCAGTTAAAATGGGCTAATTGTACTTATCTATATTCATATGCGCATTATCCACAACTACAACTCAACCATTAGGAAATGACCATCAGTACAAATTGTAAACCTACGAAAGACAAACATATTTAATAATATTGAATGCACATCAGGTAAAATTGTCTCAAATTATTTTAGACATTTCACCAATATTTCTCAGCTGCATTCCTTGCTGCTCATAACGCATCCAACAGGAAATAGATTTTAATGTTCTTTCCACTACACCATTGATTATGATAGTAATTTGTCATTACACAATAAGAGTAACACAAGAGTGGCCTCAACGTAGTGATAAGAGCTGAACAACTATTTCCTTAAAAATAAATTTCATGTTAACGAGCTTCATGACAAACGTGAAGCGTTGCAGATCAGTGGGTTTTGTTTTTTTGGTTTTTTTTTTTAGTTTGATATATTTTTCATATTTACTTTCCACTTTCATATCTGTCAAAATTAGCAGCTGTTAAAATGAACATTTTATTTTTATTTGTGTTTATACACGTATTGCTCACAATTGCTATTGATCTTAGGAAGCGCATATCATTACAATTTGTAAAAATATCAAGTGCAAAATCAATGGAAATATACGTATGATAGGATAAATGCATTCATGGTGTTAAATAGATTTTTGATACATTTACCTTGTCCAAACAATAACACCTGCTCATGAAATGCGTATATATTTGTAATATGATCACTTTGAAGTCGTCATTGTTTGGTGTTTCGTTTTTGAGTAAGGATGGAAATACTTGTGTGACTCAAAGCCCCCCCCCCCCCCCCCCCCCCCCCCGATATAAAAAATACGTCACAATATTTAATTTAGTGTTCCATTGTTGTCATAATTAATATGGAAAAGTGTTTCTTCGATTATAAGTTTTCTACTTATTCACCTGAGCTTGATTCTCCGCTGGATCAGTGCTTAACTTATACTTGAGATTGTTTGAAATATCGTACACCTTAACTTCAAAATGAAAAGCAAATAATATACCGTCCTCATGAAATATTTCAATTTTTAGTCCCTAGTCACAAATTAAATATTACTAATTACAAAACTAACAGAAAGTAACGCAATATGTATGTATTCAAAACAAATTGAAACGAAACAAAAATCAATGGCGTAAAACAGAATCCTATATGACAGTTCTTTGGGCCGCTGAATCATTAGCTGTTTCCTGCTTAGTCTTGTGTTGTTGGGAGTTGTCCTTAAATCTCCTAGTAGTGATGTTCATGTTCACCATGGAGGTGATTTCTATTCCCGGAATAATCTTCTCTCTGATAGGTAAGCCGAATCCAAGCACGAAAATTCTGCATTTACTATGTCATTAAATTGACATATGAAATGAACAAAAATTTATTACATCTAACGTTAATTTAAATTGAGGTATGAAATTGTAATATATCTACCGTTCATTTCAATTTATTCATAAAATTATAATACATATAGCGTTAATTTAAATTTCGATTTAAAATTGAATTACATTTACCGTTAATTTTAGTTACAGAATTGTAATACACCTTCCGTTCATTTGAATTTAGTTACAAAATTTTAATTCATCTTCCATTCATTTGCATTCAGTTACAAAATTGTAATACACCTTTCGTTCATTTGAATTTAGTTACAAAATTGTAATACACCTTTCGTTCATTTGAATTTAGTTACAAAATTGTAATACACCTTTGGTTCATTTGAATATAGTTACAAAATTGTAATACACCTTCCGTTCATTTGAATTTAGTTACAAAACTGTAATACACCTTCCGTTCATTTGAATTTAGTTACAAAATTGTAATACACCTTTCGTTCATTTGAATTTAGTTACAAAATTGTAATTCATCTTCCATTCATTTGAATTTAGTTGCAAAATTGTAATACACCTTCCGTTCATTCGAATTTAGTTGCAAAACTGTAATACACCTTCCGTTCATTTGAATTTAGTTACAAAATTGTAATACACCTTTCGTTCATTTGAATTTAGTTACAAAATTGTAATTCATCTTCCATTCATTTGAATTTAGTTGCAAAATTGTAATACACCTTCCGTTCATTCGAATTTAGTTGCAAAATTGTAATACACCTTCCGTTCATTTGAATTTAGGTCTAAACTTGTTTAGTTCCCTTTTCATTATGTGTTTTTAAAAATGTTAATTTAAATACGTTGACATTACAATTAGAATCAGTGTCAGTAAAACAATGATGGACGGAGGACAATGGTTCAACAGTTACTGAGTAAGGTGACTAGCAGATTTATTTCCTAAAGAATTCATGACATCTATTATCTTTATCCCATTACACGTTATATCAATGCATGTAGATATGTTAAAACTCGCCTAGTTATATGATCCCGTAATCGACGATTCAGGGGCATATAGTTTTTTGGTCTGTCCGTCCGTCTGTTTATCCATAGAAAGAAACTGTATCTTTGGCCATAACTTCTTAATGGATAGTCATGGTCGTTTCATATTTCAAACGTGATTTTTTGTGGCAAGACCGTTTTAGTATCATTTTTGATCTCACGACATTGACCTTGCATTTGGATATACGGGACATCGGTGTTTCACAAACACATTTGTTTTCTTGCTTGAAATGATATATGGATTTCATCCTGTCACGTGAATTTTCTATGCACTACTATTTGGTGAACACAATAAACGAAACCATACCGTCGTTTATAACAATGCATTTGTCAAGGTAGCATGATTTATATTAGAAATCAAATTCCAATATTTCCGTTGCCGTGCCAGAATCAGTGGGTAGCATTCTTAGATAAATTGAGCACTTTGAAAGAGATTTGAGTTAAAAATTATTTTCCCAAACATTGCGTGGAAAGAAAGATTTGGTTTGTTTCTATGTTGCACTGCGTCCTAAAGCCGAGACATTTCTTTACATTGAAAAGTTGTTGAAATTCAGCTTCAGAATTTTAATTATTTATCTCAGTAAGAACAAGACGACAACGAATATTACCAATAGATCTACAAGTGTCATCTGACGGTGTATTGATTTTCACACCAATACAGTCAGAATGACCATCAGTTCCATTTATCAAGATTGCTATGTCATTTTTTAAGAATCAAAAAATTGTCAGCAGTGTCCTTCATTCTAGTGAGCGGAAGTTACAGACACTGAACAACACCTGTTTAGTTTAAAGTTTATAACATCTTAACCTTATTTATCTTGATTTCATAATGCATAATAAACATTTGAATTAATAGAATTAATAGACAGAAGCATTGTTATTTACTGCAAATTTCCTCATAATAAGAAAATAACGATGGGTACATTATCTGATGTTTCTAGGTTTGCAGAAATCACGTGATGTTATTAAAACTCTCGAAAAACATGAATACTTTTAGCCATCTTTATAATCCCGTGGGGATCCGGGTTAGAATATATCCACAGTACTCCTTGCTTGTCTTAAAAGTGACTAAATGGGGCGGTCCTTTGGATGAGATCGCAACAAACCGAGGTCCCGTGTTACAACAGGTGTGGTGCGATAAAGATCCCCCCATGCTCAAAGGCTCTAAGCGCCGCACATAGGTCTAAATATTACAGCCCTTCACCGGCAATGTCGACGTCTCCGTGTGGATGAAGGATTCTCGAGCGGGACGTCAAAATATATAATCAATCAATCAATCTAAGTATGACGCAAATATGGAAGCTCATCGGTTTCTTTTATTACTAGTTCATTGGAATGACATTGTAGATATATAAAACGTCGTCAATATATCTAATATCTAGTTGAAAGCAACAAAACGGGCCAAATATTAAAGGAGCAAATTCCGTGCCCATGGGAATTCCAAAATACTGTTGATTATATTTGTCCGTCATATATTTCGTTTCTCTTACAGAGCAGTGAATGTACTACACCACTTTTGTCAGCGGAAATCAAAATAGGGTCGGATAATACTATAACCAATGCCCATCGTTAGTATTAAGAGCACCATAGCCAATGTTAATCTCGAGAAATGATGATAAGAGGTCACGATAATCACTTTCTATCAGGGAATAACGACAGGTCATTAAATACTCTTCTTACTGAATACCATTATTCAAGTTTAAAGAATGAGGTATCCAGGAAAAACACAATTATTGCTAAGGAGGAACATGACAGTCATCACTTGTAAGAAATCAGAGAATCCTCGCGAGGTAGGGACAAGTCAGTCTTTACTAGGAAGACAAAAGCAATGCTGCTCACTGGGGAGGAAGGGAATAAACAGTCTTTGATAGAGAGGGACCATACAATTCTGCTACGGAGGGACCATACAATTCTCACTAAGAAAGAGACCAGACAATCCAATCCTCACCAGGGAGTAATCAGACAATCCTCTCTAGGGAGGGATCAGACAATTCTAGGTAGGGGTAGATGATCCTTGCTATGGAGGAACCTGCCAATCCTCGCTATGGAGGAACCTGTCAATTCTTGGTATGGAGGAATCTGACAATCCTTGCTATGTAGGAACCTGTCAATTCTTGCTATGGAGGAAGAGAGAAACATTACAAACTTCGTAAGGGAATGGTTCCGAACTGCTCCGTTGTTGTTAAAATGTCTGAGGTTGGAAAATCCTGTAATTTCTGTTGGATGAATGACTTCCAATTGCATTATCATTAACTGGAAATTGTCGACATAATTCGCGAGTGTACACAGTACAAATATATAATCATATACACTAAGTCTCATTGTGAGCCATAGAACACGTTCCATAATCTGGAGCAAAACCAAGATGGGCAGTACCTCATACCTTGATTTTATCTATGAATACCATCTTTGATTCAATATCATTTGAAATTGCATATGCAACACTACATTGTACATGCAAGTGACTGTACATTGTCAATGCCCACCTTTATCAATGTTGCAACAAAGAAACCAAGGTTTAAACCATCAAGAAATGACCAGCGCATCCCCAACAAATCTGCTGAGACGAAGAACTACATTCTATATGGGCAATATATATCCTATTTCCTGAATCCGTTGTATGTTTTGGCGATTTTGATTGTTTTCCATATTTTTCCACAGTGTACGTTGAATCCATATACATCAGTGATTGGTTCCCAATCGAAGCTCAGGTAACGAGTCCAGTTGTAATCCCACATCCTGTAGGACAGATCCCAGCGAAAGTTGACGTACAAGTGAAGGTTCAAGAGAGTGGAAATGACGTCATTTTCCCCGCATCAGGATCGGCACAAAGAGATGATGATAGCGACAATGTGTATGGTGGAGTGGTTTATTTGTATAACGAGCTTCATGTTAAGGTGTTCGTTCCTTATCGAGACGAGAACTCTTATAAAGGGGTCATCATTTACACAGGTATGTAGAGAGTGTAAATGCACACACACACACACACACACACACACACACACAGACACACACACACACACACACACACACACACACACACACACACACACACACACACACATATATATATATATATATATATATATATATATATATTCGAAACAAACTTTTATTTTTATGAATGGTTTTACCCCTATCACTTTTACATGTACAGTTGTGTTCTTTATGTCTATGTGCTTCGACATTCAATAATTTCTTTCCATGTAAATTAGTATAACTCATGTTTTTATCAGAATTTGTCAGTCGTCTACATTCATATTGCCGACTTTTTCATGAAGAATTATTGGGAAATTTGTAATCAAAGTTTGTATAAACATATTACCGTGACGGATATGTTTTTAATTAAATAATTAGCCACAGCCCTTCTTGTTTTGTATCCTAATTAGCAGTTTCAGTTGTTTTCAGTTGCCGCGTTATCTAGAAGGGGTCAACCAAATATACGTGTAATTCAACACTGATTCTAGAAGTTACTTGACCTAATATATATGAATAACAAACGACATTGATAGACTGATTTTCAAATTTTCAGGACATTCTGTCCCTTCTTCAAGGACAAAGGAGCACGACTAAATATAGACACATACAAATCGCCTAGCAAGGAAACTACAACTAAAAGAGTATTCACACTACAAATTACAAGTTTATCATTTTGATTTGATATCTAATATCTTAACTTTTCCGTGGGGATCCGGTTTAGATTAAGTCGTCAGCTTGTTGTATGGGGATGATACTGCAAAAACCGAGGCCCTGTGTCACAGCAGATGTGGCACGATAAAGATCCCTCCCTGCTCAAAGGCCATGAGTGTTGAGCATAGACCAAAGACAAAGGATAGTGAATTATGTGAATCAAGTCATGAAACAGAGGATTAGCAGTAGAAAGTGGCATAATCTGCAAGTACACCCATCTTGATCATGTGTAAGGTAGAAGGATAAATTGTGTGACTATTATAGGATTGCAAAGCACTAATGAGAGGGTTCCGAATTTGTCTATAATGCCCAAAGTTAGCAGGTCTACTACAGAGGGCGCATGCAAAATGTTCCAAAAATAGACTAGCACGCAGTCCTGTAAATCTGCTTGCTATCATATAGCAAACTAACATATGAAACTAGTAAACAGGGTTTTAAAATAAAAATAAGGTGAGAAATACGACTATAGGATTGTAGCTATGATCAAATGATAAGCAGGACTTGAGGATCTGGTAAAGAATTAGATTACATTCATTTTTCGAATGAATTCAGTCAAACATAAATCCCCAGACATATACAAGTTCGAGTGTAGGGCAACACGGACCTCCTACAAAGCGAAGGTAGGATCAGGTGCCATGGAGGAGTAAGGGATTACCCGTAGTCAAATTTAGTATGAAAAATGACAGTCTAACAAAGGGTATGAAACAAATCATTCAACATATGTCCCAGAGACACTTTGTAATCGCAAACAAGGTCATTATAACGACCGTAAAATTTGCGAAATGATGACTTCAAACGAGATTCGTTATAACCCTGCAACGTCAACTTTTTTGTCAATAGTTGGCCTCGCATCCATATTTCCATTTGCTTTCTCTCGGGTTAGTACTAACTTCTCGACCATGGTCAATAACCACTATTGTTATATACGTATGCTACAGATGCTTTCTCGGAACACCATTGAGATTCTTTATGAGAGATGATACGTGTTGACAATTGGAACAGTGCCTTGTTAATGTTTTGTTACTGGATCAGAGACTTTCAGGCTGGCATCTCATTAACTGCCCTTTGCATTATGAAAACCTCATGTCGTCTCTTTGTCAAACGAGTTCTAAGGAATTGTCCATGAAAAGTGAATGATGTAATGGAGATGCCGACGAATTGAATGGCTGATCCTTTAAGTACATTTTTGTAGATTAACAAGAAGGGAGAAAATGCAACAGACTGGACCAGACCGGATCAGACCGGAAATTGATCTGACGTAAATTTCCTCCTTTCACATACTAAAACAATACAATATATAATATGAAACGTGTCGGTGTTTCATGTATGCCACGTCTTCAATTTAAATAATCTTAAAAAATTCTATTTACGTTTTTTGATATTACTTAGGGAAAGATAGGAAGTAAGATAGGAGTAGAACCCACAATATCTTTAGAAAAAAAAAGAACAAAAAGGATTTTTATTTGTCTTTGTGCCAAATTTGTGTGTGGAGCCACCGCATGCTATAACAGAGCCTTGGCGCAAAATCTAGGGTACAACTAAAAGTATGTAACCACTTTCTTCTGTTTTCCATGTACAAACATTTTATTTCTTATAATTTTCTATTTCTGTGGCTTGACTTTGATTTTCTTTATGTATTCTAAATATATGTAAATGTTACAACATGAAATCCCCGAAAGGGGGAAATAAAGATTGAAATAAAGATTGAATGAATCAATCAATCAATTTTATTTGCTCCTATCCAATAAAAATGCTAACATTTTAATATAATTTACTAGAGTTTTGGAAATCTTCCTATTTTACATACATAATAATTTATTCTAATTAATGTAACCTAGACTATATGCATGTAAATGTTTATGTACATATGTTTATGCATATGCGCATGTATATGTGTATGTATCATTTCAAACCTTTGTACAAACTTCGATACCATCATCATGTTGAATGTTAGTGTAACTTGACGTAACAGCCAGGATCACTACGAGGATATTGTCTGCCAGGCCTAAAGGATTTATTTAGGTAATCCGTCCTTCGATGACACTGATTACTGGATATCCTGACATGTTTTGGGGGTTTTCGGCAGTAAATGGAATTGTTCTGGTCTACAGACCTAAGGACAAAACTCTGTCAAGACGTATTACCGATCCCCCTTGTACATTTGTAAGGAGGTTTCCTTGATCTTGGAAGCGAACTCATCGATGGCATCAGACCATAAATATGTGTAAAAACCTTATAGGAAAGGTACTGGTGACCCTATGTTAGGTTCTTGTCTTTGTCGATCACAACAACAGGAATTTTGTGGATTGGTTAAATGGTCGAATAGGGTGTGTTCTAATACACTTCCTGTCTAATAACAAGATAACACAATAAACACGTAATTCACCTGTGTAAAGACCGTGGAAAATGATTGTGCTTATGAAGTTTCTTGACAATTTAACATTTTAGGTGGTACTGCTTTCGCTGGTCCTTTTCAAGCCAACTATGTACAAGGTCTCGTTAGAATTAAAGTGTGGGGATTATGTGATTTACCACCGCCGAATTTTACCATATCCGGAAGCCATAGTATTTCAAAAGGTGAGTTCAGAAACTCCGATCATGCCTGCACTTCTCAGTATGCTTTGATAAGCTACATCAAAAATTTAATAACTTTGATTACCTCTACTTCATTCGTAAAGTTTTAATGATTGTTAGAAAACAAATAGTACGAAAGCTCGGTTACGTCCAATGACTCTTTTTAAAATTTGATATAACGAATTTCAGAATTCAATACTAAAATTCAATTTGTTATTTCCAAATTTTAAATTTGTTACAACAGATTAATTTTGCTATAATGAATTTGTAAATTTCAAATTTTTGTTGTAATAAATAAATAAAAAAAAAAATTAGAACTGGTTAAATCAAAATGGTTAAATTCGATTTCATTGCTTAAAACATCGGTGATATCAAGTTAATTCCTGATAACGAATTGTAGAATCAGTGAAACTTGGATTTCATTTTGTTGAAACCAATTACTACAATCTGTTAAAACGAGTATTTAATAAAAATAATTTTAACCCCTCCAAAACTAGAACGTTACATTATTTTTCGAAAAAAAAAGTTAGGAATCCAGGTGATAATAAGTTCTCAGTACCCCTTCATGTCATTAAATGGGGCGGTCTTTCGGATGAGACCGCAAAAACTGAGACCTCGTGTCACAGCAGGTGTGGCACGATAAAGATCCCTCCATACTCAAAGTTCCTGAGCGCCGAGCATAGTCCTAAATTTTGCAGCCCATCACTGACAATGTTGACGTCTCCTTAGGACTGAAAAAATCTGGAGCTGGACTTTAAACATATACAACCAAAAATCCAAACACCTAACAGTGTTCACGTGGTGCGTGGTTCCTCTCCATTTAACGGCAACCGATGTATTTTTGTTCTTAGTCGTTCATTATAACAAATTTCATTTTAAAGTACATTTAAAGGGTATTTTCTGGAGTTCATTTCCGATTTGATCCGTAGATGGTGTCAATTATATCCGGCATTTCCATTTTCTGCGGTTGCTTTATGTTTATATGTACTGGTGTACATGTTCGTATGTGTACTTTGCGAATTGCTCGCGATAGCTCAGTGGTAGAATGTTCGCTTTACAAACGGGAGGTCATGAATTCGAGCCCCGCTCGTGCAATGGTTGCATCAAATCTAAGCCGTAAACATAGGCTGTGAATGCTGCTTTGCCAAACGTTTGGTATTTACAAATTAGAATAACAGGTCTCTGGGATAGGACATTATACACAGAGGTCACGTGTGACGGCAGTTGTTGGCACATTGAAGAATCCTTCCTGCTACGGCCCTGAGCGCTAAGCGTAGGTCTAAATTTGTGGTACTTCACCTACAAGTGATGACGTCTTACTATGAGTGAAATAATCTCCTTGGGAAGTAAACTAAAACAATACACAAATATATTTTGCGATTGCATTTTTCCGGATTTTTCTATTTGCAAAATTCCACAAAATATGGGCTACCGCAAAAAATACCAGTTTTATAGCATATACTAGTACCAATTAATAAAAGTTGTAAGGAATTAGTAATTTTGACATTACGATATTTCAAATTTAATTCGTTATTTTAATTTTTTTTTATTTTTTATTTATTTATTTTTTTTTAATTCTTTGTTACAAACTTTACAAATAACTCTAATATTAAATAACGAATATAATCTGTGATAACGAATTCAATGATTTGAAATAACGAATACGAGTGACATAACAAATTCTGACATTCGTTGTTTAAATTTAAAAGAAAAGGTTGGATCCTAAATGGGTTTCTGTAATTAAGAAATCATTAGGTCATAAATATCTCCTTATAAATAAGGTAAACTTAAACTACCGCTGAAAGAAGACGATCTTTGTCAAAAATTATCGTTTGGGTTGATTTTAGGACTAGGGTTCGTGTTAGGGTTGTGACTAACTTTATGTACGTCATCATTAGGACTAACGTTTGAGTTAGTGCGAGAAGGACTGGTGGTAATGAATCTGTTTTTCTCTGCCTGGAGATACCCACGTTTCACTGCTGTTTAGGTACAACCACAACATTTTTAGTTGGATACACCATAAAATGGGCCCCATTGAGATCTATATCTAAACACACCTCTAACTTCCTTAGATTTTACTTCACTTTCTTAAATCTTTAGTTGAGTTTGAAATACGAAATATTGATGTCAGAAGAACTTGAAGCATGTTCAAGGTTCTTTAAAAATCAATATCGTTCTTGTGAAATGAAGTAGGAAACGTATGTATTACGACTTACTGGTTCGTTATTGGTACTTCAGAGAAAAAAAGGCTTGAGTGTTTAAAAAGCTTCAGACAATACCAATCAATGCCACCCAAAAAGTTTATTATTAAAAATATAAATTATGAATACAGACCCAAAGTATTTTGTTTTTGTTGATAAAAAATGCAAGGGTATGTTGTTTTTAATTACACAAGGGAAATCATTTTTTTCCTCCTGTTTACTGTGATGATTAAGCAAAACTGGAGTCCATATCATTTAGTATGTCAGTATCTAATTTGGATAGGTGTTGAAATATACATATAAGTTTAAAAACACAAATTTACATTCATAGATTTGGCTAAACAGGCAGATATACGAACGGATGAATATATACACTGGTGTATCACCTGATAATGTAAGAGCATATTTATAATAAACATGCAATTGCCATCACTCTAGAATTCGTCATTAGTGGCTTTGATTGATAACACCATTGTTCTTCTTTGTATGATGTATCGATTTTTCTTGAGGAGAAATAATTTGTACACGAAGCTGGAAAATTAATTATCAAACGTATTGTATGTATTTGTTTAATCATTATACAAATGCGCATCCGACAAATACTTCAAAGTTGATTCACTAAAAAATTAAGCGTTCTTAAAAAAATCACAGTCCATGATTTTTTTTTTTAATTTGATGTATTCATATTACAATATTTGATTCACGCAAACACTACATTTTAAGAATTTAGTTGATTACCGTTTTTACCACTACAATGAAAAGGTGAAATAAAACTGATTAATCCCATAACTCCAAAAACGAATTCAAATTAAACTTGGGGGAAAAAACAAAAACAAAAACAAAAAGCAAAATAAACAAAACAAAAAAAAAAAACCAAACAAACAAAAAACAAACAAACAAACAAACAAAACCAAAAATAATAATTACCCCCCCCCCAAAAAAAAACCCAAACAAAAACAAAACAGACCTCTGAACATACCAGGGGTGGGATAATTTTTTTTTTAGATGTCTAGATGGAGTAACCATTCCCTGTAGACCGGTCATAACCGCCGTGAGTCCTACATCCTGATCAGGTAACTGGAGTAATCAGTTCTCATAGAAAGTACCTGATAGCAGCTTACCTCATGACAGGTCGTATTGGTAAGTTACATCACTATAACGACCATGAAAATTGCAAAATACTGACTTTAAACTAGACTGTTGAAACTTTTGTAACATTAACTTATTTGACAGTAGGCTGCCTCGATTTAAAATCTGAAGTTCAGGCAAACCCGAATTGAAGAATATCTTTCCATATCACACGAAGTCGATATCGGAAATCAGCATTGTTCTTTTATACCCAGATTTGATCTTGTAGAATGGCATTGACATTTTTATTATAATGGGTGTCATTTCAATTGATCACCTGCATTGTCAATGTACATGAAATAGTCAATAAATTAATAATAAAATAAAATGAAGGAGATGTGAGCTAATATTTGAAAGTAAATACATTCCTTACCTTGATAAACTCAAGTTCATTACCATTGTAGGGTATTACAATTAAAAGATAGATTACATCTAGGAAATCTCAAGTTCATTAGGTAGTACCATTGTAAGGTATTAAAATTAAAAGACAGATTACATCTAGGAAATCTCAAGTTCATTACCATTGTAAGGTATTACAATTAAAAGATAGATTACATTTAGGATACACGCCGTACTTTGATTAAAGGAATATCTCCAGATCCCAAACGAGGGTTTCTGTTATATAGATCGACTTTCAGATATAGTGTTGAAATTGAAAATAAACTATGCTTTATCATTGCACGTGTATTCAAACGTTCAATATTCGATATGCACTGACTTTATATCGCAATATTTCGTTGCTATATTGCCCGTGCATCCTTATGATTTTCGAGTGTTTGTGAAATGTCTATTTAGCGGTAGATGGAATAGTACAGTGTAGGTTTCTCTTGACGTCATTTTCTCTTTATCTAGCGGACAATCACAAGTCTATTGCACATGGACTCGGCAGATATCCAGATTTTGTTGTTGTTCAGTTAAAATTATCCAATGGTTATGTTTCAGAGGCAGGAGGTAAGTGTCAACAAAATTTTGCAATTACCAATTTTTTTTTATTTTTTTTTTTACAACTGTAATATGATGACAGTAAATAGTATGGAACCGTATGTGTTTTGATATATCAACATTATAGCATACATTGCATGGAGTATTGAAATTTTGGAATTGCGATAGAGTGGTAGGGCTGCAATAGCCCGCACGTAAACAAACTAATAGTGTTGAATCATCTGAATCAAGATTTGAAATTAAAATGATAACGAAATTGAAAATGCAGTCTCTGCGCAGTCCAGGATGCCGATCCCGGTTTGCAATTAATACACAACATAAAACATCATGGATGCAATCGATGTGGAATTAAAGACAAAATGTTGTTTTATATGGTGCTAAACTAATTTATGCTAGAAAAATAACAGACTTGTAGTTCTGTAGATTTATTGGCGATAATAACCACGGCTGCTCGTAAGTGATGCCAGCACATACAGGAAACCCGCCCAAATTGAATTCTGTTCTGTTTTTTCACATGCCAGAGGTATCCCTACGTCTGTACACATGGAACATAAATAAATAATAAGGTTTACACGGTCCATGTTAACGGACATTCAAGCCAACAAAAAGTTGTAATACACTGTACATTGATATTTTATATACAATACAAATCTATATTACCTGGGGTATATCGACACAGCTCAGACTTGGATATGTTTCTCGGACTGGCCTCCCACTTTTTTGACAACATTCATGACTTTTATATGCTAAGTTAGTTATTTTCACATGTAATATAGGATGTATAGTGTTAACCGCCTTTGAAATACTGGACATGCTATTGGAAGAATGTAAGCTTGATTTTCTTAATTGAACCCATATAGTAAATAACCCCCCCCCCCCCCCACCACCACCACCACCATCACTACGATTTAAGATTTTGAAGTTTTGGCAAATTAAGATGTGTAGAGAACTTTCTTTTCTTGTCATCAATTTTAGAAAATTGTGAATTTAAGTTTTTGAACGACTATCCAATACTATGAAAGACAATGTGACATGTACGTGCCTGTCAGGATCGACGGTGGTTGTATGCGAGAGGGTGATGTGATCGCCCAACCGGGCACGTGAGTTTCCTCTCCAGGGGTACTCCGGTCTCCTACCACATCAATGACCCTTTTCACGCAAATATCCAAGCGACGAGAAGCATTGATATAAGTTGTAGAACTTTTTAATTGTCGTAAAATACATAGCGTTCGTTGAAACATATAATACCCAAAATAGAATTACGGATAGCAGAAAACTACCTAAGTGATGCACCTTAATGTTATTCCAGCAATATTTGGCTTCGATAACCGACGTAAGTTAAAAACTTATAATATTAAAACTAAATGGTAAATGATAAAATTATGATCTGTTGACCATGGTGTTACTCATCGTTTTATGTTGAAGGTGTTACATTCAACTCGATCTCTGAGTCCTATCAGTCTATTTGCGGAACGGTGTTTGCTTACAACGACCAGGAAATCCGTCTATGGACTCTGTCCGCATCAACAGGTATCGCTATTTTTTTATCCGAAGAATGTCATCGAGTACTGGACATTTATGATGCTATTTAACAAACAAAACAAAAAATAATTATGATGATAATAATAATAATAATAATAATAGAAAACATCGTTAAGTGAGCAGGTATGAAGAAAAGGGGGTAACTATTTGGTTATGTTATAGACCACAACGTTTAGCATATATTTGCTTATTAATGAACTACATGACCTATTTTAATGCGTCCATGGGTGACTAACTGATTCACAAAAGCTAGAAAATACCCTAACTTTCGTTCCTTTTGACAACCGTCTGAGAAGAAATGCAGGACAGTATTGGTCTCTGGAAAAGCTAGCAGCATTCGAGATAATTTCATTCATTTGCTTCTTCCCTCAGGCATTCAGTTACTGTTTGATGTGCATGTAAATGTAAAGTAACACACACATATATATATATATATATATATATATATATATATATATATATATATACATATATATGTGTGTGTGTGTGTGTGTGTGATATTTACTATTTGTCTTTCTTTCTGGGTTTCGTTTCCATTATCAATTTATTTTGATGATCATTGACTTCAGCGTAAGCCAGAAAACATTTTATTATGAAAGCTGTAATTTCAAACTGTATGTATGTAAGAATCGTATATACATTTTGACCATTAATTGGAATATGTATTTAGTCCACCTGTGTAGTCATTATTAAATTAATTCGCACAATATGTTTCAGACTAGATCATCCAGTTAGCTCCCTTTACCTAATAGCATAATACAAATGATTCTACAAGTATCTCAGCCTTGGTAAGGTGTACCAATCCTGAACATTAGGTTCTTATTTCCCCAATGACCTTTAATAAAGCCATCAATTATAGGATAGAATTTACTTGACAATTTATTTCATCTCGACTTGTTGGAGATGAACTTGGCAAATATCTTTCAGATAACTACGTGGCTTGTGCTAGAGATGGATGGGGCACAGAAGAGTTGCAAAGTTCTACCGCCACTGTCTACATACAGGCGTGGATTCTAGACCCCTGTAATAAGTTTTTCTCGACTTCATTCCTGGTGGACAAGAACAACGTCGATCCATCCTCTCCTACAATAGACCGTGTACATTTAGATTCAGTTTTTCCTTTGAATTCAACACTAATTTCTGTACAGGTAAGTGTAATCAGGTAATTGCATCATGTCGATTCTCTTCCTGACAAGGCTGTTCTGTTCCCATACCGACAAGTATGCATGCGAATTTGGCACCAGGTATTGAAATTACATTGCAAATTTAATGATGCGTCTACAAAAAATCCACCCTTTGATACCGGGACCCAAGTTTAGACCTCTGATTTCTTTTTCATAATATTTGATATTATAGTGAACAAGAATTCCAGGTAGCCATGCATAGATAATGGAACTGACTGAACTTTTAAATTGTTCGACGCGTTTCCTTGAAATTGTGTCCGCTGACACACCATGTGATGCAATACGATAAAACCCTGTATTTCATCAGCTTAAATCTACATGTACACGTCAATTGGATTCGAACTAGGTTTGTTTAGTAATGATAGGACAATTTGATGCGATTTAGTCTGCTGCACTCTAATTTGATTCATTAATTAATTTCGATTAAATCATCGGTGTGTGGAGAAAGCAGTATATTCGATTGATTAATTATACATTTTGTAACGTTCCTACCGAGAATCTTTCACTCATATGGAGATTTCACCATTGCCAGTGAAGGGCTTCAAAATTTATGGTCTTTGAGTAGGGAGGGGTCTTTATCGTGCCATATCTGCTGTGACACGGGACCTCGGTTTTTGAGGTCTCATTTAAAGGACTGTCCCATATAATCACTTCTCACAACAAGCAAGGGGTAGTGAGGACCTATTCTAATCTAGATCCCCATTGGGTTGTATATTCGACGTGAAAGAATAATAAGTTATCGTAAAAAAATAATTAAAGCCAAATACGTTATGTTTTTTTTTTCCTTCAAAAATCGTTACTGTACCCAAACCCACTCAGGATAAAAGAAAGAATAAGAAAAGAGCACTATGGCCATTTACGTTTCTTATCATTTTCATAACTCAATATACCTAAAAAGGCACATCGATACAAATGCAAAATTAATGTTGTTTAAATGTACAATGTCAGTTTTCTTTGAATTGAGAAAAAACTAAACATCTAAATATCTATATTAAAAGCGCTGACTGTTTCAACCATGTTTTATTTTTTCGCAATGTTCGTATCCTAAAAATCGATAAAATAACAAACAATGTTTTTGGTGCTGCAAAATAACTTGAATACATAACGACAAATATCTTAAATTATATAAAGTTAACAGTTGCCTTTTTTTGTTTCTACTGAATCATTTTTCTTCTTTTAAATGCGATGAAATCTAGACGATCTATTACAAAGCATGTCATAAATTTCTCTGATTTCTATAGAATTTTATATGCTATAGATTACAACATATAACCTTGAATACTTATCCCGCATTCTCCAAAAATTCATCTATGTAATCCGACGTCTAATCAAAAAATATATTTTGATAAAATTAATGCATATTTTAACGCTTTATTCAAAGTGTATTAATCGATTGCAATTAAATCCAAACTACGGGTATCCTTAAACTCTGCTCAGTGATCCAGGTATGAAAAATGATATTTTATTTCGTGGATAGAGTGTCCAATCCTTTTCTATATTGAATGAAATATTTGTAAAAACAAAACAATAAAAATTGACGAAAACAGTTAGTGACTACAGGGCAAACAGTGTAAACAGTTAACCACAGGCAGAAACCAAAACACAAACTGTTTTTTATGAAACTACAGAAGAAAGCATTCTATACAATATGGAGCATGGGGCACTCAGACTTACAGGAAATATCAGACGTGGAATCAGGCGTCTATGAGTAATTATAATGGCTCTTAATTGACATGATATAACACGTTGAACGCTGCAATATCTAATTGTTTTCATTACTATTGTGTATTGTGTATGTTTTTCATTTTCTTGTACAGTTTTCATTTGTATTGAATAATTACTCATTTAAGTTGTGATTTTTTATGTGTAGCGTATACTTTTATTTCTGTTATATAACTTTCATTTGATTTGCATTTTTTTGGGGACTTGAGTAATGTGCGAGGTGTTCCCTATGATATGTACAAAGTCAAATCCAGGAGCTCTATTTCGCAGGAAATAACTGCATTTGTTCAATGTAATGACATGACGTTCCGCATCGAAAAATTAAGGTAATCGCTTATATATGTCAACTGCGAATAGAAATTCGAACTTTCCTTTCCTCGTTTATCACCCTCGTGTTTAACAAGTGGTGGATCCAGAAATTTCTCAAGGAGGGGGTGGGGGGGGGGGGGGGTAGTTAATGGATGGATATCCGAGAGGTGTCTTGAGACCAGCAGTGAGTTTAGGGCTAAACCGGGGCTCAGACCTAGGGACAGTCATCTGAAGCTATATAGTTCGTCATCAAAAATGGAAAAAGGAAATATTTATACATGTACTAAAGAACAATACATTATCAAACACCACTCTGCACACAAGTACGGGTATTCTGAAGTTGATATTAGAAAGAGGAAGTTTCTCATTGCCAATTTGGTGATCAGGATTTCCAAAAGTCTGTTGGAATTCCCACGAGCACGTATTGTGCTCCTTTATTAGCTTACCAGTTTCTATAGTTTTATAACGCAGAATTTATTCAAAAGGCTCTACATGAGACGAAAATATCTTGCTGTGGTCTTCAACTCAACATTTAGATATATCGACGTTTTATCTATTAGCAATAAATAATTACTTTCCTTCATGTTTTGATTCGATATATTCCAGTAAACTCTAAATTAACACCACAAGTTTTCCACATCTGGTCCGTACTTAGATTAGTTCATGAACGTAGGTGTTAACATTTTTTGATAACCGAGATGACGTCAGCTTCACCATCGTCAGTTTCCCATATTTATATAGTGCTCAATATTTCATAATCACCTGCATATGATGCTTTGTTTATCAGCCTGTCCGATACGGAAAATGTTGTTCTGCGTGTGATCTGTATTTTAATCGAGACCAGCTACTGTC